>CM031241.1:209677949-209939375 GCA_018340775.1 Taxus wallichiana var. yunnanensis
GATGTTGAATTTTCTTCCCCAAATTAACTTCAACATTACCATCCATTCTATGATAATTCCTCTGAGATGCTTCACGGTGAAGTTCTTGTCTATGTAGTCTTTCCTCCTCTTGCAACTGACCTGAATGAATCTGTCTTTGTAACCTTGCTCTTGATACATGTGAGTCATCTTGAGACGATCGTTCACGAATTATTGTCATGTTATTTGCATGTTGTCATCTTTCTGCATCCAATTCTTCATTTGTTAATTCAGCCCTCCATTCTGCGAACCTTTGTCTATCATTATCATTTCAAAGTTTCCTTTGTTCCTCTCGTTGTGCATCTGTCATTTCTTGTTGTCTCCTTCTGTGATATTGTCTTTGATATTCTCTTCGATATGCTCTTCTTTCATCTTCATTTTCAAAATTTAATCGTGGTTGAGCCCCACCTATAAATTATTTTCAAAAAAATTGTAATTATTTATATAACTAAAAAATCCACGTACATGTAATAGAAATCAATCATATAGTATCCAAGTTGTAACAATTAGCAAGGCTAGTCAAAGAATGATATGAATTTAAGAGAATAGGAGATTAGAAAAAGTGTTTTCATTTCCATATCTATGACCTTTTGTTTGATTTATAATAGTTTTTTCACCAACACACTCAAAACACTATGCAATTTATAAAATCTTTTATATAAATAATGCAAGTAAATCCTCACATTCTCGTCTTTCTTCCTCAGGAAACCGATCTGTACGAATCTATCCTTGTATCCTTATTCTTGATACATGTGAGTCATCTTGAGACGATTGTGCACGAATTGTCATCATGTTATTTGCATGTTGTCGTCTCTCTACATCTATTTCTTCATTTGTCAATTCAACCCTCCGTTCTGCAAATGCTCTTCTATCATTATCATTTCGACGTTTCCTTTGTTCCTCTCATTGTGCATCTGTCATTTCTTGTTGTCTTCTTCTGCGATATTGTCTTTGATATTCTTTTCTTTCCTCTTCATTTTCAAAATTTAATCTTGGTGGAGCCATGCCTTTAAAGTATTTTCAGAAAATCACCTAATTATTTATATTATTTAAAACTCCATGTGCATGTAATAGGAAATAATCATATAGTAAAGAGAATGTAAAAATTATGAAGGACGCTCAAAATATGATATGAACTAAAGCGACACAAACTATCACATTTACAAATACCTCAATTCTCTATTAACTCAACAATTCTTCATCGACGTCATTGTATAAATCGTTATTATACAGGCAAGTTGTGACAATTCAACAATGTTCCTCTCATAAATAACACAATATCAAAGACAAAAATATAAAACAAATAATTCTCAATTGCGTATTCAAAAATCAACTATATCCATGTCCTTCAATGAAATAAACACACACCACCTTGTAAAGAAATGTTCAAATGCACATATCCACGTTAATCATTGCTTGAAAAAACACAACATACAAAAAATAATATGTCATCCACTCATAAAAATGAAAAACATTATGATGGAACCATAGTTCCTGAGAATTTATATTAAAACATTTTTCCAAGCATACACAAAATATGATTTCACGGTTTTGCTATAGAAATATAAAATATTTATATTTGACATTTCTTATAGAAAAATTGCATTGTCAGAAGATGCATATGTTATACATACATCGGGATGTCCCTCGTTATGTTGCTTTAAAAACCTTTTTGAGAACACAGGATGACATCCAAATTAGGACGTGCTAGGAGAGCATAACAGGAAACATCCCATTTGCAAATCCTAGCTCCCGGTATCGAAAAAGGCACGTGCAACGATAGATTCCGAGTTGGAAAAATATCCACAAATGTTCCCCAATGAAAATAATGTAAGGATATATATACGCATACAAAAATTTCTCATAAACATCACATTCTTTTTTTTCAGAAAGTTTATATTAGTCAATGTCTTAAAATTATAAATGTACAAATATTCAATTTCTAAATACACAATGCACACTAAGATGTTAAAAATTGTCTATATAATAAAAGCAAAATCTTAATAATTGAACTATTTAAAAATTATCTATATAACAAAAGCAAAATCTTAATAATTGAAATATTTTACAAGTTTCTATAATTTTTAGATGATATTGCTAATACATCTCTAATTGTAATGTTTCCGATTGTCTTTTTAAAAGTAAAGTTTGTAGAGAGACTATCACATCTCACTCTAAGTTACTACTATTATAAATTACATATCACTTTGAATAATAACTATTTAAAAGCTTTATTTAAATAAATTGTTAAAATAAAAATAAATAGTTTTACATGGGTTTATTAAAAATACAAACATTATTAAAGTAATAATTACCATCTACACATAGAAATGTTGGTTTTCTATGTCAGGGAATATGGAAACCTATATTAAACATGAAATATATTGTTTAATGTGTTAGGAAAATTTTTATTCAATATATGGGTTGATAAAAATACAAACATTATTAAAGTTGTAATTGTCTTGGGCACATAGAAATGTTGTTTTAATAATACATCTCAACCGGAATCTTTTTCTAAACAATTCAACTTACAATGTCTACATTTTTTTAAAAATTACTCAAAATTTCAAGTATATTTTTTTCTTTCAAAATTAATAAATTTTACCAAGATAGAAATTTAAATAGGATATAAATTTCATAAAGTAACTTTTAGTAATACATCTCAACTGGATTTTTTTCTTTTCATTCAAAATTATTAAATCTAATCATGATATAAATTTAAATATATATAAATTCATAAAGTAACTTTTAAAAATACATATCAAACCTAAACATCAAAGTGAAAAAGACACTGAATATATTTTCTAATAATAATTTTTTTATAAATTTCATACCTATATCATATTAATTACTAATCCTGGAGTGTGTCCAAGTTATGTGAACTGCAATTAATAAATTTGTTTATAAATTTCATACCTATATCATATTAATGACTAATCCTGGAGTCTGTCCAAGTTATGTGAACTGCAATTAATCATGTCTCCATTTCCTGCAATATCATGTAAGGTAAGAATTTATTCACATAATCCCAAAAATAAAATTGAAATATATAAAACACTGTAAATACATATTAATTTTTTTTTGAAGTAAAGGTTGGGGGACTGGTTTTTAATCTGAATACCATGCATAAATTTTAATAGTGATTATTGAACCTGTCACAATTTCCAATCCGGGTTTGTTTGTAAGGAACAAATTAAATTATTATAATGCGTGGGAAGTAATGTAACTTTTTTTAATAACTTATTTATTACTTTAAATTATTTACCTAATAATCTATTGCATATTTAAACTTATTTATTTATTTAAACATTATAGTTTTTAAAATTAACACATTAATAAAATTTATTTACCTAATAATATATTGCATATTTAAACTTATTTATTTATTTAAACATTATAGTTTTTAAATTAACACATTAAAATTATTTTTTACTTGTTTAAACAATTTATTTACTTTAATTTTTAAATATAATTCACTTCCCCACATCCAATAATTTAAAAAATTAATTTACTAAAGTATTTTTAAAAATTATTGTTATCCAAAATTCACCCCTCAAGGTAATTTTGATAACATGCATCAAATTCTTTAGTCCCAAGCAAATAGATTGATTTAAGGCCCGAAATCATGTTTTTGGGGCCCCCTTGAGCTTCCTTCTAACTCTCCCATCCAAGAAAACCCAACGAGTTAGAAAAGGTGAAAAAATTGTAAAAACCAAGCTTGGGGCGGAAAAAATGAAGAAAATCAGCTAAGTCCTAGTCACAGCGCTTGGGACAGATTGGAACATCGGGTGTGAACGGCCGAAAGGCCGCAGAAGCAATCTCTGCGTAGCGATTGGAGCAATTTACAAAATTACGCGGGACATGAAAAACCGAACCGGCCGAAAGTGGGAAAAATCGCCAAGTTTTGTTTTCGCGCGGTTTGGGACATCCGGGCCAAAAGTACGCGAGGGACATGAACCAGCCGATTCGGCCGAAACAGGAGACTTTCATTTGAGAAAGTTTGGGACATCCGGGCCAAAAGTATGTGGAGGACATGAAAAGTCGAAAGAGTCGAGAGCGAATGGAATCTCGCCACATGTCTTCAACGCAAACAGGAACAAGGGAGCCCGAATTGGCTGAAGTAGGAGATTTTCATCTGGGGCAGCTAGGAAAAAGGTACACGTGGGATGCGAGGGACGTAAAAATCTGAAGCGGCCGAAGGCAAAGAAGAAAAGTCAATGTTTGACCCATGAAACTTCAAACGGTCATAACTTTTGACTCCGAGCTCCAATTTTCATAAAATTGGACTTTCTGGAACAAGCACGATGTCCTCTATGCCAAAAAACTGGATTTATTATTTTTAATGAGGGTATATATATTTAATTAAGAGAAACATATTCGGCTCCAGTTAGTTAATGCTCATTCCCGTCAAATGACGAAAAAATGTCCATCAGGACCCAAAATAGTTGCCCGCACTCAAAAGGCCATAACTTTTGCATTTCTCAACGAAATCACACAAAATTGGTACCGTTGGAATCATGGCTCCGAGACCGATGCAAAAATATTAATAAATTCTATATTTTATGTGAAATTGATCGATATTTCTAAGAAAACGTGGCTGGGTTCATAATAGTGTTTTATTTGGTGGTTGGGACCGCAATTAAGAGGCATGGTCATCATTTTTCTGTTGCAGCACTTGGGACAGTATGGGAGACTTTTTCAAGTAATATATTTTAGCGACCCAAAATATTTCACACATAACAACACATTAAAAGACAGGATAAATTATTTTTTGACTGCTTCCATACACAAAACGACACAACATGTCATCACAAAGTTACAACCAACTCTGTGAACCACTTATTACGGGGATGACCACAAGGTCAACACGGAAACGTTCACACCCAAAAGGATAATACACTTTTTCTTTTTGACATGACAACATAGAAGTCCAACCACAGAACACACTTACAATTAGGGCCATCCACAATGAGATATTCTTGAGGGTTATTTATTTTAAAAAGACATCTTGCAATTCTTAGCTTACGTTTTCAAGGAGGCTCAAGATATGATTCATACAATTCATCTTACCAAGCTAAGTTTATTCTTTTTACACTAAGTAATCATCTTTAAATCTTCTCTATTATGACATTTATTTGCTTAATTCGTTTATTTGGAGAAAGGGGTAATTTAATTCCACAAGGCCATCTATTTACACTTACGCTACTCGAACTTGTTCATACCCATATGACAACATGGGTTTGCATTCAACACACTTAAGAGAAGAAAGACAAAGCACCTTGGAAAAAGGTTAGAGGGAGAAGGTTGAGTTGAAATCATCTTCAAGACCTTATTACCAAGATATATTGAAACTTGAAAACTTAACCAGAATTATTAAAGATTTTACTTGGGCTTTACTAAACGAGTTTTATAAAAAAAAAAACAATTTACCTTCCAATGGTGAGAGATAGATTGCGTGGTTTCTAAAGTGTAATCTCCTGCTTATCAAATCTTATTATCTTCCAGAACTAACCATAGATTTCCTTTAAGATCATTTAAGAATTTCACCATGAAAGGGATAGTGTTCATTAGTGTAGCTAGGGATATCAGGTTATATAATGTTACTTAACAAAGGATAGTTTCATCTTTGATCACTTATGGAATTACATGCTCTCAAGTTGGTCACCTCTACACTAATTTATTTACAATATAAATTTTAGTTTAACTTATATAAGTATTAAATAACCCATTTTATTTTACTTATAACACACTATTACTAAGTCTTGGAAAGATTTAACTCAACATTTAATCGTAGGGATAAAGTTTAGCATTATTCATTTACGAAAACGAAAATTAGGTTACATCAACTCTTAGAATACCAATAATCCATTAAGGTCTCTCAACATACGGTAATCAAACTTTCTTATCTTTTCCAAGATAGACAGACAATTCAAGGTTCCAAAGTTAAGGTGACATAATCCACGATACAAAACACTAAGACATTGATCCTCTTCTAAATCTTCCACTAGATGTTATCAATAATTGAACAAAATAAAAAGGATTCATGCAAAAGAACTTCTCAACTAAGGTTGATGTAAAAATCTACAAGTCTATCCCTCATCTACTTGCAAAAATCCATCTCAACAAATTTTTCCACAAGAGTCGGGTTCGCAAGAACCGAGCAAGATAAGGCTACACAAAACCACCTTAACTATTATCTAACAATACCACAAAAAGGAAGCACTTTATTACAATAATTGGGTCAAACCTTTAAACACTATCAACACATCAAGTTATAATAAAGTCTCCATCATGCCAATCAAGAAGGAGAAGACCTTGTACTTCAGTTAGGAGTAAAAGCAACGAAAGTATAGCAATCGTATGAGAATGGCCCTTGGCCCTATAAGGAGAAAACAAACAATCTAGCAAAAAAATAGAATTCCCATCAAGTAAGTAATTAAAAATAATTACAAGATTGAGATTTGATATATAGACCAACCATCTAGAAATTTATCAAAGGTACCAACGCATAGGCTAAAATAATATATTTCTAAAAGAACAAAAGTTGATCAGCCCAAGAAAGGGGAACCACGGTTCAAAAATTAACACAAAAAGTCATGTATAATTGAGTTTCAAACCAGAAATCAAATAGAGTACACACACAACATAAGTTTCAAAGCGAAGGCAAAGTATACTAGTTTTGACCATTAACTACAAGGATTTTCCAATCATTCAAGAAGGGTCAAAGTCTTACAGGCTAGTAGTAAACACGCGAGAGAAGAAGGGAGTTTCGTCAAACAAGAGTATACAATAATGTCATCAACAATTTTATAACACTAAAGATTTGCAAACCTCCACAATAATTCTAATGTTTGGTTAATTTAAAATAAATTACCTATTTCCCAAAACAACAATATTTTAAGGCAATCCCTTGGCAACACAGTCAACCGTCACACATAGATACAAACATAATTTCTAAGTGACATTATCAAAACACAACCTTCCACTATGAATCCATAAGACTATCAAATGAAAGATGAGTTTTTCTCCCGAAGATTAATCACATTTAAGGAAATTTCCACCACAAAATATTAAGGTGATTACGTGCATAAAAGCTGACCAATATTAATTAATAGCGTTAACATTGCAAAGGAGAAATAATGGAAGTAGGAAAAATAGAAGAGCGCCATCAATAACAATTTCGAGAGGGGGATTAGGCAAAAACTATTCTAGTGTCAATGAGGTACTAGATTCGCACAATGAAACCTTGAGCTTAGTTGATCCGAAAAGCTAGTTATGGTTCAAGTTGATAAGAATGGTCAAGATACTTCTTGAGGATGGCCTTAAAATCCTAGAAACAAGATGAAAGATAATATAAGAGTCTAAACACGTGAGACGGAAAACACATTGCACGCAAACCTTTTCATTCAAAAAGTTTTAATACCGAAACTCTAAGTTGGCTAGCCTAAACATTGATCACACTAATCCTACAACCTTCCTTTCTCGATGCCAAAAGTGTTATCAAAGGGAATTGCGAAGGAGCTAACAAAAACTTCAAAGACAAACTTGGGTGCCAAGGAGGGGCTTCATAGTTATCGTAAACTTACTTCCATGATATCAAAAATACTAGTTTGATCAACATAATAACTTGCACTCAGTCACAGAGAAGAATAAATACGTAAACAACGAGATTTAAGGTCTATCACTCGAGCAAGAGAAACATAACACCCGGAGGAGAGGGCACACGCATCCTTTCGACCAACATACCGACAACGAATAAAGGTAAAACAAGAATAAATAAGCGAAAGGGAAATCTCCCATCATGACATCCAACCGACAAATCAATGCAAGGAAAAAGTGGTTCGATTTCACAATAATTTTAAATAAAATAACGGTAGAAAAGTGTAGAAATATCTTTCCTTTTTCTCCGTAGTTCGAAGGTTTCATGGACACCGCCTTGAGGACCAGCAACAACAACCCAAGCCTAATTCCATTTTCTTCAAGCTCTTTGGGTGCCCAAACATCAACCATCTTCATGTTGGCATAGGTAGGAGTTCACGGCCGGGGTGGTGGTATAAAAACTTGCCAACATCCTCCCAACGTGTGTTAAAAGGGAAAGTTATAGAGGAACATGGACATCCATCCAGCGTAATGGAAAATCCACTTTTGGAGCCCATTTAAGAAACTAGAAATAAAATCTGGTCTCTTATTTATCACTGCAGACCTGGCACAGTGCGCCTTGTTATAGTGCCAGACTATGTCTGCAGATTGCTTCACCTGGCATTACCAATAATCTCTACAAGAACATTTTCCTTTTTTTTAAAGTGATGGAACCGCTTTGCATCTCTCACAACAATTTGCTTTGCAACAATCTTGGACAAAAACTTGGTGCAGTGTGGCAGTCAACACATACATTAAGGTTCTTGACAACTCTGAGAGTTGTCCCACGGGGAAGGCTTAACAATCCAAATGCAATTGCCATCTTCTCACTATGGTGGCAGAGGAATACTTTTACTTTCCCGTTCACTCAGTACATGTTCTGAATCTGAAAAATATCCTGCTACCTTCATCTCCCAAGACATTTTCTCCAACATTGCATAGATCTCCTGTGCTGCTAGTGTGATCATCACCTACACAAAAAGCATGCACCATTTTATTGCCTTTAATCCAACTACATCCAAGTTTCTTTTTAATTCCTCTATCCTTCATCGATCTCCTAATAAGTTCATAATTGCAAAGCAAATTGTGCTTCATGAATATTCTGATATGAAACAGATCCACCTCTATGAGATCCTCTTCCATGAGTTACATCGTAAAACAAGTAAGGTCTCAATAGAGAATCTTTGCAAATTAATTTCATCAAGTCTCCTGGTAACACTCTCACTGTCACATAGTCGATTCTGATAAACATATCTTGAAGGAGAAACTCAAATCTGAGGATGCATCTGATACAGAACAAAAAACAACATAGTTAGATAACTTGCATGTTGGAGCGCTAAAAAGGCCTCTTCCATACTTTATGCAACATGCTCGCCGCCAAGGCTAATCACTCATTGCAGGGCTGTTCTTTATGGATTCCCGACTAGAACACACCTCACAGCACCCAAGAAAGTGGAGGTAACACACCTACTACGCTAGCTAGTGGTAGGCTGTCTTGCGTCTAGTAAAAGGAAACAGCGCTCCTTTTTCACCCAAAATGCCTCAAGAAACAACAAATAAAAACCACGTCCATACTTTAGTGTTAACAGGCCCTCATCCACGGGCAGAGCAGAAGAAACAGGCACGCGAGGAAGGAAGATTGGATTCACGTTGTACAGGAAAGGGGGGGAAAAACGCAGCCAGGCAAGAGACAGGAAAAACCACGTATCTCTAGCGGTTTCCACGCCCCCTCATCAACAAGGGAAAGTCTGCAAGATCTGATACAAACCAGTCCACGCGACTACATAAACAATAAAAAAACAAACTCCATCCATTCTCCTCACGCGGCCAGGGCAGGAAGAAGGAAGGCATCCAGGAGGAACCAAGAAGAAAATGCCTCCTCACACGCCTACTTCACTAGCTATCATGTCAAACCAGACTACGCCCATACGCATTGAATGAAAGGATCAAAAAGAGATCCAGGTGAAGAAAAATAGGCCTCCACCGACTCCATCTCTCTCACGCAAGGTAGAAAAAACGTGATGGTCATTACAGTCTACAGGTTGGGTGGTTGGGAGGAGACTAATGTCATCCACGTGCAAACAAGACCTGCGAAGGACCTGGTCGGCCAAGGTGGCAGTGGAGGGTAGGTGCAAGCAAATTAATAGATATAAAACTGCGCAGTCCTCACCTTCAAAGGCGCCACCACCCAACCTCTCTCCCCTTCCACGAACCAAGGCTGGAAAAGACAACAAACGTGCCCGAATGCCTTGAAAAGGTTTTAATATCTATTAGAAATTTTAACAACAAAATTCATTACGCATTACACCGATCAAAAGCATGATAAGCTCACTAGACGAAAGTTAGAAATGACCCTCGAAACAAAAGCGCACTTACGATAAAATGAGATGGCGAGACAAAGCGAAAGAAGGGAGGAAACTATACCAAAATAACTCCGCAATAAAGTCAAAGTCACCTGACGATAAAAAGGGAGCTCAAATAAACGTTCAACGAAAAGCAATGGGGGCAAGGTGGCATAAACGGAAATCGATGCCCAACGGGGCATTACATATATAATCATTTTACTCCATTTAATGCCTCTTACAAGTGGTTGAAGGACATATTTCAGGATTTCCATTTTCCCTTCTCTTTCTCTTCTCATTTTTCTATAAATTGGAGTGTTGGGCTCATTGTAAAGAAAAGAGTTTTCAGATATCAAAGCTCTGTCAAAATTGCTTTGTGAAGCCAATGTGCTGCAGGCCCTTGTAGTGGACTCCTTGCATGGTGATCCAGGCCCTTATCTTGTAATAGATTGAATTGTGCATATCATGAAGCAATAAAATATCAGTTTGTGGATGTATCTTCCCTTGCTGTGTTTTCTTGCATTCTTCTTGCTCCTTTAATCTTTCTACAAGAATATTGTGTCTATTATTATGTTCTTGCAGGGATCCATTATCATTGTGTACGCTTGGAATATCGTTGTGAATGCATTATGCTAAACTATGGAGAACTGTCATCACCTCTTCTAGTGTGCACTTTGCTTCTATCTTTCACGCATTTGGAAACTACTCTCACACCCTCCTTTTCTGGTGTATCACCGCTTTAGTGTAGGCTTTCATTTTATGCATTCTCTCTCCCCTGGTCCCTTGAAATTTAGATTGGAATAGTTAGTTTCCCTGCATTAGAGTAGATTGTGGCGGGTAGTTTAGGAGCAAGAACCGGCTTTCTCTGGAGGTCTATCTCAAGTAGCAAGTCCCACACTTGGAGATAGTACCCATGTTATCCAATCACACCGTGAATTCAAGTATATGCACTTGTATAAACATAAGGGTCTTTGTGATTCGGTGATAATAATTATTTAACCTTTAAATTATTTACTTCCCCACACCCTCTTCACTTTAATTTATGTAATTTCCCCAAGAATTAAATTAAATTAGTAAATTACTAAAGTTAAATTAAAAATTATTTACCTAATAATATATTGCATATTTAAACTTATTTATTTATTTAAACATTATAGTTTTTAAATTAACACATTAAAAGTATTTTTTACTTGTTTAAACAATTTATTTACTTTAATTTTTAAATATAATTCACTTCCCCACACCCGATAATTTAAAAAATTAATTTACTAATTTTTTAAAAAAATTATTTAACCTTTAAATTATTTACTTCCCCACACCCTCTTCACTTTAATTTATGTAATTTCCCTAAGAATTAAATTAAATTAGTAAATTACTAAAGTTAAATTAAATTAGTAAATTACTAAAGTGTTTAAAAAATTATTTATTTAAACATTATAGTTTTTAAATTAACACATTAAATTACTAACCCGATAATTTAAAAAATTAATTTACTAAAGTATTTTTTACCTTTAAATTATTTACTTCCCCACACCCGAGAATTTAACAAATTAAATTATTTACTTCCCCACACCCTCTTTACTTTAATTTTAAATTAAATTAGTAATTACAAAAGTTAAATTAAATTAGTAAATTACTAAACTGTTTAAAAAATTATTTATTTAAACATTATAGTTTTTAAATTAACACATTAAATTACTAACCCGATAATTTAAAAAACTAATTTACTAAAGTATTTTTTACCTTTAAATTATTTACTTCCCCACACCCGAGAATTTAACAAATTAAATTATTTACTTCCCCACACCCTCTTTACTTTAATTTTAAATTAAATTAGTAATTACAAAAGTTAAATTAAATTACTAAAGTGTTTAAAAAATTAAATTACCAAAGTGTTTTTTACCTTTAAATTATAAAATTAATTTAATAAAATATTTTTTACCTTTAAATTATTTACTTCCCCACATCCGAGAATTTAACAAATTAAATTATTTACTTCCCCACACCGAGAATTTAACCAATTAAATTAGTAAAGTGTTTTGTAACTTCCCCACACGAATTTTACAAATTAAAAATAAATATCACGGACACAATTTCACGGGCACGACATCAGACTCCTCCACTCAATATATATATAAATGAGAATGCCTCTCGGCATAATCAATATATATATATATATATATATATATATATATATATATATATATGAGAATGAGAATGCCTCTCGGCATAATTATTGTGGTTAGACTTGTCAATACAACACTAAACCATGGCTCGAGTAACTTCCTCAATAATATGGATTTAAGGCATTTTTGTAAGAAAATATAAATTAAATCACAAACACATAAAATTATATTACAAATTTGTTGGTTCCAAATAATGGGTAATTTAATGAAATAAAATGTTTGGCAAATGAAATTGTAGTTAATAGTTGTTTACAAGTCCTTTTGTAATTAGAAATAGTTTGTTACATATATTTGATCACAATGGATTACAAACAACAATCAACTTTAACACTTTGTGAAATATCTAAACTAGGTTATATAGAATAGAAAATTTAGGTCTCTGATATGTTGGGGTGGTAGGACATCTTTGTCAAAGGATATATTATCCTACAATGTATGTAGGGTACCGAAAATGGATCCTTAAAATAGTTTATTTCATTAGTATCAAGTACATCCACTTCTTTTAGTGTTTAATATACAATACATGGTATATTTTTATGCCATTTCACTTGGGAAATTTGAATATAGAATTATCTTCATATTTGTTTTTGATATCATCAACTAGATGATAATCCATGGTGGGTGCTATAGGAGCTATATGTTGTGGTGGCATGACTAAATTTGGATTTCAAGATTCATTTCCACTCGGACAAATTTCTTAACTCTATATGGAGGTCTATAATTTATTAACTCTATAAGAAGTACCAATGGAGATGTCACAGATTGGGGAGTCTCTGAAAGATGTAGTAGGTTGAAGCCAGAGAATGCAATCACTACTACAAGGAGGGGTGTTTTGAGACAATAATAGAGACAATAATTGACCAATTTGTCTCAAATAGAGACAATAAAAAAGTTGTGTATTGTCTCTATTATTGTCTCAAAGCGGGTGTCTCTAATATTGTCTCTAATTATTGTCTCTTTAGAGACAATATACATTGATACATATTTTGTCTCTCTAGAGACAATATCATTATTGTCTCTCTAGAGACAATATCATTATTGTCTCCCTAGAGACAATAATGAATACTAATTTTGTCTCTCTCTAGAGACAATACTAATTTCAATTTTTATTGTCTCTCTAGAGACGATACAAATTTAAAGAATGAAAAATATGAATTTCAAGAATAAATAATAACCAATTATTATATAGTGCAGTCAATGGTTACATATCATCTATAATGTCAGAGTGGACTAGTAATTAATATTATCAATTAAGAACAATTTGATTTGAATCTTGTGCCCAACAAATGTGTCAAACATTTTATTAATATCAAATAAAATAAAATACAAAAGGGTGTCTAAATGTTGTTAACCCTTGAAATACAATGATAAAATACAATAGGGTGCCTATATGCCGTTAACCCTTGACATACAATATTCACATCACCTCTCCACCACCAACTTCAAGTGATCCATTTGCTTCCCTAGTGTTACTTCGACGTTCTTTTTCTTAACTTTTATTTTGAGGAACTGCCTCTTCGCCGACAGTTGTCATCTTCATGTTATTTCCATATTCTTCAAAATACCTACAGGGACATTATACAAATTTAAATAAAGCATATTTTTGAGATAATTATAGGAAGCAAGTGAATTCATAAATGTTGCAACACCGCAAAATAATTTGCGAAAACTAGTTCATAGTTAAGAACAAAACTGACTTTTGAAACATCTCCTCAGTAACAAAGGGTGGAATTCTTGCAACAAATATTCGTGTAATCTTCTTGGAAGAAGGTTTCCTTTCCCCCTACAAAAATCATGTTTAATATAAAAGAGCATATCGTATTATGATATAAATTAAAGATAACAGCAGTACAAATTGTAAAAAGGGTGATCCATTTTTTTGCACACTAAGTTCCTCCCATGGGCATTAAAACAGGGGCTCATACAATTCAAGTCATACGGGAGTGACCAATTCCAAGAGTACTACCATCAACTTGCATATACTCTAGCATAAAATGCCAAAGTAGTTAAACTTACATCAAAATTTCTTCCAAAGGCAACATCAGTATCTATTCTTAGCAAATGAAAGTACAAATTTGCATAAAATTAAAGGTCACAAGACAGCATTAATGCCTCAAAAATAATAATAACATCTAGTCTGTTTTTGACACACTAGATTTGAAATCAACTGCTCGTGATTGACATAGATAAATAGCAAATGGTGAAATAAACAAATTTAGAATTGGGAATTCAAAGAGTAGTGACTACATGAAAATCAGCTGGAACAAAAGATGTATAACAATTAGCTTTCATTTCAAAAATATAATTCTCCAGAGAGAATAATTCAGATTACTCTAAAACTACCTGTAAGTTTTAGATTAATTTCTTCCTCTCAAAAAAGATCTTCAAATGCCACATTTTTCAACCTGCTACTGATAAGCACACAAAGAAAGACATAATACTGAACCAGACCATTCTTGAGTTTGTAGATACATTTAGGTTCTGTATTTCTTCTTCCATGTTCAACCACAGACAACACGAAGTTTAACATACTCAGTCCAATTAAATTCTCAAAATAAGATCATCGTTATTTCAGACGCGCATACCTTCCCCACAAATACAACATCTCATCATATATCGATTTAACGTATTCCTCAAGCTTTCTCAATTCAAGCTCCATACCCTACAAAATTAGGAGTCACCAAAAATTCACAACTTATCAATATGTTCTATTCAAGCTCAAGCAAAATATGCACTCATCACTTTAAAAAGTCCAATAAAATTTGGAAAAGCTGGAAACTTGCCAGACATCCTATTTATTTGTCTAATTTTGACATTTTCTTTAAGCAATTTGAATTAACAATTTTAGAATATCTAATGCACTAATCTTGTAAGAAATTATGAATTCTCAGTTTTAGAATGTCTAATACACTAATCTTGCAAAAAATTAGTAATTTAAACAGTTGCAGGGTAAAATTATTGCAATTGAAAAGGTCCTAAGTTTTTCTTGCCACATTCTGAAATTAGTGCATAGGATAGAATAGTATAACCTAAGTCACAAGGTTCAAGTTCGAGTTCACCAATAGATGAAGTTAAAAAAAAAACATCTTTTAAGTTCGTACAAAAAAAAATTATCATTTCAACAGTCTAAAGAATCCATAAATATGTTAGAGGGACAAGAGTGGAGAAAGCTTTTTGTCCTCTTCTTTCAGTCAGTATATGGATGTATACACTTATTTATAAAATAATGTTTAAGCATGTCAAAAACTTCCCACGTAAAAAGAATGGTTAAAGTTCGAGTTTGTGTTCAACAAGAATAAAGTGTGGTGAAGTTCGAAGTTTTTCCATGAAATTTGGCATACTTTGTGACATATAGTAGAACCATACGTCTGGTTTAGAAAACAATATCCATACAATAAGAAAACAAAGAGATTACCAAGACCTGCGACATAAAGGTCAAAGATCAATCAGAAACACAGAACAATGTGCAAAGATAGCACGTAGCATGTAGAATTGGATTTCCTTTCAATTGAAAGCTGAAATGCATGTTGGCTTGGCTGGTTATAGGATAAATTTATTATTTGTATTCCATGTAATGAACAAGGTCTCAACCAAGCTCCAAAGGTAGGAAGGCTGATGAGATTCCCCTCCCAGGAAAATTTAGATTTTGTGATATGCCATTCCAGTCTTCAGATCGTCAACTAATTAATCCAAATCCTTTGGTTTTCATTACACAGGTATGTCATATATCAGTACCCATGACAAAGCTCTACCTGCTAGACGGGCAACTCAAGAACTTCAAGAGTATGGAAGATCCTGCCAATATTTGAAGTCGCCCAAAGGAGACATCCATTCTGGAAATGGGAAATCCATTGGAGAAGCCACTATGATAATAATTGTCGTCAAAATCAAAGACTCGACAATACTGAAAGAGCTTTGAAAATTTCTGGGAATATTCAAGGCATCACTTAAACTGGTAAACTTATCGAATCATCCATGAATTGTCTGTCAGCAAAACTAATAAGTGGAAGAACCCCCCTTAGGAAAATTTAAAAAGCGGAATATCAGTAAGACCTCTGACAGTCTTAACAAATGCAATAACAAATCTGTGATATTTGTGGGAAACCCAACTGAGAACCTGAGAAAGTCATCAAAGCTCTATCCAAAATATGCAATAGTGACCTGTACACATAAGAAAAATGAAGACTTCTAAACCTTAGCAGCTTACCCAAAAGCTTGTTCAAGAGCTAACACTATGATGAAGAATTTAGTGACTGCCGCATGTCATGCACTTTGATGATAGTGATTTCTAGGATCTACTCTCTGCTTTGAGCATGTATACATCTAGGAACAGCTTAAGAGATGGAATGAGGAATGACCTTTACACTTTGGAGTTCTATTCAGAAACCTATGGAAAATCAAGGCCTCTGAGGAAGTTAAATTTTTGTTCTCGCAATAACCCACCAATATCTTCAAAGTTAAAGCCAAGCTTGTTACCGTGCAAAATTTATGATGGAAAAAGCCCCATTTGGAGCAAGCGGGGACTCCAACTACTGCATTTTTGGATTCCAAAGCGGTCAATTTCATATATAGAACTGTTTTTAGACCAAACTTCAATAGTCAGTCTGGATCCAGTATTCCAAATAGCCTGGTTATTAACTTATTCCCAAATTTTGAGGAATCCAAGGACCTCATAATTTATTTAAACGCAGAGGATGTTAACAAACTTGGACAATATCTATGTTCCATTGTGGTAAATAGGAAACTGCACTTTGTGCTTTTTTGGATTCCAAACTGGTCAGTTTTGCATGGAAAACTCATTTTAGACCAACTTCCACAGTCAATCTTCCAAGGATATAGATACATGATCCCAGGAACCTGCATTCCAGAAAGCCCGATTGTTCTCCAAAATTTGAACACTCTAAGGAACTCATACTTCATTCGAAACAAAGATCTTAAAGTATTTAAACGTTGTTCTAGAGGCCATAGTTGATGATACTTGTCACATTAATTCTGATCACGATGCTTGTAATATTGTTTTAAAGTATAGGTTGGTTGATCTAAGGGTAGCTTGGAAGACAAAACACCAGTCATGCGCAACCTTTGCACAATCATAACAGCCAGCAAGCATGTACACAACCTCCTATCATATAAGCTGAGCATCAACGCCTTACATGAGAATCACAATACCATAAGTCCATATGCCACATCGCACATGCCCTCATAATATACATCTGTCACAATCAATTGCATGCAAATTGAACCACCAACCCGTATAATCGAAGTCACAAGGTTCGAGTTCGAGTTCGCCGAGGATAAAATTTGTTTCAAGTTCGTCCAATGAATAAAGTTCGGGAAAAAATTCGCCATTAAGTTCGAATAATAGAAAATATGAATAAATATACACTTCAAAATTAAAAATAAAATTAAAAAATACATTCTTTTATAAAAACAAACTATAAATAATAAATGTAAATAAAATAAATATAAATATATAAATAAAAATAAACAAATAATATACATTAAAATCACTAAAATAAACATTAAAACATAAAAAACAATGATACGTTATAACTTATAACAATTCGCTTAATTGAAAATTTAAATCAAAAACATTTTTAAAAATTAAACACATAATTTACATAAAAAGCCAAATAAAACTTAACAAAAAGAACATAAAAATAAACTAACAAATAAAAAATAAACTAACCTATTTCTACACGTCGGGTTTGAACGAAGGCATTAAGGGCAACGAAGGGGATGGGTTTTGTATCCTCAAACAGATCATGACAACGAGCCAACAGGAGAAGAACCAATCGTCATAGGGGAAGCAAGGAAGGCACCACCGACGCGAGCATGTTTTCCTCGAACACAATATCAAACCCTAAAACCAGACCACGCAATTATTGATACATATTATTGTCGGGTCTGTGGTTCAGAGATGTTGCCGAGCTAACGACTGCGATGAAAATGTAATGAGCCCTTTCTCCTACAATTCTGTTGACAAACCCTAGTGAATTTAAACGAATTTTTTATTGGCATCACAAATACAGTGAATTTCGAACTTCAAGCGAAATATTCGCCAAACCCTGTGACTTAGTGTATAACATCCCCTCAGGGATCAGTCTTACATTTCAATGCTGCTAGTGACAAGCATTCCCTAAAACCGGTATCAGATGGTAATAGTATAAATATGTATCACAGCATTCACTATAAAGGTTAGCATTTGTCATAGTTGGCTCTGGGCAGAAGCTTCAAAGTTCTCTTCAAAGCACACAAGATTCCTTAATGTCATATGCACTCAGAGTTAGTTTTATGTACCCAACTTGGATTAGTGGAAGAAAAGTTATGCTGACCTTTGTGTCATTTGAATGTTTGTGAGCAATTTTTGGCTTTGTTTTGTATTCTGTGCACTTGTATGCATCCAATAAATTCAAGATCTCTCTTGGTCTTGGTAGTTGTCCAAAACAGATAATCACATATATGAAAAAACATAAAAGAATCGCCACATCATTAAATCTCATTTAAGGAAGGAGAATGCACCCATTAAAATAAAAGTGAACAATTTTTATTTTGATTAAGAGATTTGTTTTGAATTCTCGGAACGAAGTAACATGAACTTATGATTGCAACAAGAGAAAATTATTAAGCATGGAACTCCAAGACATTCAAAAAAGCAGCCTGAACTTGTCAAATTAGAATTATAAGAAAGAGGAGACTATCGAGGAATTAGCAAAGCAGAAGTTCTACAATATCTACACAATGAACATGAATGTGATCAAATTTGAATGCGTTTGTTTATGGGAGCATGTTTAACTTGCATGTGGTGGTTTCTTGCTTAGCTACTTGCATTCAAAGTATGTTGAAAATCTTGCACCTTTTAATCCACCAAGCAATCTACAGGCTTGGTCCAGTAGCAATTCGAGAACCCTGGCCCTACCATTAATCACATTTCCAATTTGTCTAATGCAGAAAGCTTAAATCTTTCCCATGTCCTCAAAATTAACAAAAGAAAAATGAAATGGATCAAATGCTTTTTCTAGAAAAGCTCCATGTAAAAAAGCAAGACGGCTACCTTTCTTATTTCTGACAGGTGTGTGTGCAAGAGAACAGCCCATCATTACAGTGATGGCAACAACAATAAGAAACATAAGATTCACATTCTTGCTCAAAGCATTTAACAGAAAGAACTAGAACATTTTGATTTTGAATCTCAGTGGATGTTGAGATGGATCAACAGAAGAGGTTCTAGAGGATCTAGTGGCTCCTGAACCTGAGAATAAGAATCCTAATAATGACGCAGAAGTCATCTGAAGAGGAAAGATCTTATTTTCCAGGGCAGAAGTGACTATTTGTGGGAAATAGCAAAGCATCTTGTGGACGAAGCATCGTATATCAATCTCTTGATCTCAAATTCAATCTCGGAGCAAGAAAGTAGTACCCCCCGTCTCCCCCCTCGGTGGAAGAGGACATCCAAACAATTGAGCTCTCTAAACATTAACTGCAAGAGGCAAAGAAGTCCCTTGAAAATACAATCATCGACCTTGACAACACTTACAACCTTCTACGAGAATAGTTCTACCTGAACTATCAGGAAGATGATAACGTGAAGGCCTACAGGAATTTTTGTTTGCCGGCCTTTTTGAGTTTCTTAATCTTCTCTAGACTTTTTCTCCTATAATAAGGCCAGAGACTTAGACCTGGCTCTCACTACTTGGCTCTGGATCTTTGCTTTATTTGACTAGTTTTCCCCTTCACAGTTTTTTACAGCTTTCAAGCGTATTTTGGTGTGTTGGTCATCTTTATTGAGGGTTTTATCCCTTTTTCTGATTTAATAAAATATACCTTTATCAAAATATATATATGACCCTGCAAGAAGTTAGTCGAACATCATCATGGTAAAAGAAAGAGTAATGGAAAGGAAGAGGTTTTAGAGAATCTGGGGGCTACTGAAGCTGGGAATGGGAACACTAATAACAACACAAATCACCCTGAAGAGGAAAGATCCTATTTTACAGGGCAGAAGCAACCATTTGTGGAAAATGGCAAAGCATCTTGAGGATGAAGCATCATAAATGAATCTCTTGATCTCAGAGCATGAAAGTAGTACCTCCCCGATGGAAGAGGACATCCAAACAATTGAGCTGGCTGAAGGTAAACTACACAAGGCAAGGGGAGTGCCTTAGACAAGCAATCATCGGCCCTGTGGATATTTACAACCTTCCATGTGAAAAGTTCCACCTAAAATATCTGGTGGATGAGAATGTGAAGGCCTGATGGAATTTTTGTTCAACAGCCTTTTTGAATTTTTCGATCTTCTCTGGTCTTGGTCTTATATAATAATGAGGCCAGGGACTTAGACCTCGCTCGCGCTACTTGGCTGTGGATCTTTCCTTTGTTTGACTGTTCTTCTTGACAGTCTTTTATAGCTTTCAAGTGTGTTTTGGTGTTTTAATCATCTTTATTGAGAGTTTTATTGTCTTTTTTTATTTAATAAAATTTACCTTTATCAAAATATATGTGTGTGTGTGACCTTGAAAGAAACCAGCTGCATGGTGCCACCTACCCAAACACCCAAATCATTATTGGCGATCAAACACCCCAATGAAGGTCACTGATAGTCTCTGCCAAAAAAATGGCATCCAAACAACACAACTGCCCATTTCAGTGGTATGCAATCAGCAGAAGTGGCAACATACCTGCCCAAACATAGTCACATCATGGCCTCAAAATCAGGCCCATATGTGACCACATTGCACAGGCCATCAAAGCCAACCAAGGCACCTACAGATAGGGGAGACCATTTGGAAGAGAACACTGATGAAAATGAAAAATAATGACCAAAACTATCATGGAGCATAGAGAATTCCCACATACAGGGGAGAAACTCTGCATAAGCCTTCAAAGGCGCCAAAAATTCCCAATGGACAGAGGAAGAAGCAACATCCAGGAGGAAGGGATAGATGTTAAAACCTGCCGAATGCCAACCACCCAAAGATCCCTATAAAAACACCAAAACCCTTCTCCTTCCATAGAAACATGCCACACTCTTCTTCATAGTGCCACAAGTTCTTGCGATGAAAACAATAAACCGATATGCTAAAAAAAGGCCTGAAGCAAAGAGAGGTGAAGTTAATGAGGATGGAGACCTGAAAATTCTTTTTGGGGATGGGGCTCAAAACAAGAAACAAAATTTTAAATAAAAAATGCCAAGAACTATTAAAATTATCCCGAGTATACCATTCTATGGGGAATAATGTGAAAAGCCTTCATTTATACACAATTTTAAGCCACAAAAACCTCATGCTTTTCTCTAGAAACAATTTGGTCAAGCTTAGCATGCTTCTGAATTGCTTCTTGGCATTAATCAAAGTCTCTTGAGAGAAGACCCCTATTGGCGAACCAGTCTACCACCTTATTACCTTCCCTAAAGACAAAGGATAAAACATTGACTATTGAATAGGCCCCGGAAATACTTCTTCAATAATGCCTTTGAAACTCCACTTCTCACAACTGCCATTCTGCATCGCACCAATGATAATTCTAGAGTCTCCCCTTCCACCTCAATCTTCCTGATTCCACAAACCTTTTGAATAGTATTCATGACAGCAAAATATTACAAGCATGTATCACTACCTATCATAATTTCCAGAAAGTGAATATTCAAACATTAACAATACGATAGTAGTTAGAAGAAAACAATTGCAGAGATTAAAAGAAGCAATGGTTTAGAAGACATAATTTGCTGACTTAGAAGATTCCTTAGGCAAAGCAGGAAAGAGACTTGCAACAAAGGAACATTTTGAAGAACTTAATAGACCTTGATGCTCTGCAACAACATAATCCTTGTTCTTGTCAAGGAACAAATCAGTTTGATATGTAACCTACCAGATGCATAAGACAAAAATCAGAATTCCCATGATACAAAAGGCACTGCTGGTAAGAATAGAGGGATTACAAATAACAAGTAAATCGAAGCAGTTTCTCACATCACCAGGATAGTGACAAATAGTGAAGTCAGTACGTGAAATTTTTGGTTTGCTGAAACATTTATTATTCTTAAAGGTTTGGTAAATCTTTTGTGCAAATGTTTCATGGGTTGATCTTGGAAACATATTGCAAGGCCAAGAGGGAGAAAGCTATTAGCGACATAAAACTTTATGCACATATGTATGGCATGAAAACTTCACAACATTAGCATCTATCTCTTTATAATTGTAATTACGTATTGGCATATCCTGCTCATAAATCCTTTCATATCTACCTCTAAATTGATGCACACACAAAACATCTAATACGATGCAAAACTCTCACTTTTATGTTAAACATAATAAACCTCCATTTGATCATCTCCTAATAATTAAGCAAACAATTTATGTTATCGCAGAAGAAAAATCAAAACCAAAAGCAAATTCTGTTTGCCAACTTTATTCAAATGTAATATTACTGAACTTAGCTCAAGTCCACTTTAAGCATACTTTCTTCTAGTTGATTGACACAACTATTATATTCCAATTAATATTTTCCTCTAACTTCTAAGCATATAGGCAGAAAGCAGCTCTATGTGTGTCACAATACTCCACAGTTTTTGGAGTATGTGTTATTTGTGTTCACTACTTTAATTCAAATGTCATTAAGCCTTCCTGGTAATCAAATGTGAGAACCAGTTATGACCTGAACTTTGTTTCATAGCACAGGGTCCAATGCAAGCCTTCATCTATCCTCAACTTCCATTGAAATGCAAACCTCGTGTCATTGGTACTCAAAAATCACAATTAGAAAGTAGGTCTAAGCCTTTTATGAGATTCATATTTTGTTGAACAAGCCAATAATTATTGTTCTTTCACCATGTAAGCTAATGATGTTGCAGCCAAGTCTATAGAAGAGCCACTAAGGAACCAGACTAGTGAGGAGTTGGAAAAATGTGGCGGTGACATAAGAGCTCTGATGGCATAGCAGTAGCAACAAAGCCCGCAGTGGTGGAAAATACTACATAGAACTAGACAACACTACCGATGACCTTTCTTCGTATTCTCATTTCACATCTAAATTATGTTCAGAGAAATGCCAAAACAGTTGTCCCATTGTTGTCACTCTCTATTTCAATATCATTATATTTAATGGCAAGTGAGTCCCTTGCAAGATTCAAAAGGAATTTTGGTTCTCCCAAGGTTATTTTGTGAATCATCCATGACAGTTTAGAAAGAGGAAGAAAGATACAGTCCGAAGCCTAATCCTAGGAGCACGTTTACAAAGGAAGTCACCTCTACCTCCTTAGTATGAAGGTATGAAGGTATTTTACAATAATTGAATGAAGGTATGAAGGAATTTTACAATAATTGAATGCATATTCAAATGCAAATGTTCAATCTGTCATTATCCTTCTCCTAGTTGACTGTATTGTGCAGCATTTTCACCATGTATAAGAAATAGAAGAAGCTTTCCATGCATTTATGATTATTTTAAAAGATATATATATATATATATATATATATATATATATATATATATATATATATATATATATATATACATAGGTTATTGAACTTATCTCGAGACATTAGACATCAAATTCAAGAAATTGGAATGAAATCATCCCTCTCGAGCTCCATGGAAACCTTTGGTCAAGGTTTGTAGAGAAATGTTTATATCTTATGAAATATGATGAGCTTAATCACGAAATCAGAAAATAATCATATTTTTACTCCTCTCAAGCATTTAGAAAGGGAATCAGGTCCTTAGGGCTTCACACGAGTGAACTGGGCATGACAGTTCTAGGAGTATGAAAAATACAGTATTTAGGCGTAAAAGGAGAAAAACTCAAGAGAGTCAAGTGGCAGTGATTGGTGAAGAGGCATTGCATGAAACTTCCTAGGCATTTAAATATCAACAATGGGTATTTAAAAATGTTTTTAAGTTACTGAGAAATTTCAAATTTTGCATTTTATAAGAAAAACTCGGTTTGAACTGTGGAAATTGTGCAAATCCAGTTTTAGGACAACGTGCATAACTTTCTATGGAAGTATCGTAAAGAGATAAAATTCAGACAGTAAGAGAACCTTGGAAATACAAATCCAATGAGTCTATTATGTGGTCGATTGGGTTGTATAGAGAAGGTTATGACCAAATTACCAACCTGCACTTCTGAGACAACTCAAAAGAAAAACATATTTCAGTAAGTAAAATCATCATAAAGTGAAAAATAATCAGCCAAATCGTCTGAAAATTTGAGATAATTTTTTTTGATAGAAAAGAACAAGTTTACAAAAACTTGGGTCTCGATTTCATGTGGGGAGAAAGTTATCAGAGACAGAAATTTACCCGTTGTGTAAAATGTGACAGAGTAAGAAAAATAAAAGTTGGTAAAGTTAAATTAATTGATATCTTAAAATATTAGATATGGTAACAAGAATTTTCTATGAAGTGTGGATCTGATAATAATTCTCATAGAGTTTTACATACATGCGCAGGCACTAGGAGTAGCCTCAATACCGAACATTCTAGGGTGGATCACCATATCTTTTGCAAAGGCAAGTAGTTCTTCCATTAATGAAATAATGCATTATTTAGGCAATGATTAAGATGACTAATAATCATAGAAATATGACTTGTATGTTTCTAAGTTCAGTCTCTAACCTTCTGCAATAACCCAACATATAAAAAGAACAAACGCCATTCTTTTGATTTGACTGTTGCTATTTAGATACATGATTCTTCACTGTTGTACATGGGTAGGTCATTGACAGGCTTGGGAATCGGAATCATCTCATTCATTATAAGTTCACTAATTATCTTAGGAATCCTGGTGATTGAATGAGGACAGGGGTACTCCAACTTCCATTTTTCTGATGACACTAATTATCTCAGGTCTTGTCTAGAGTGAAATCTGAAAAGTACTACAATAGAGAATAAACATCTATCTAAAGGCCTATGGACAGTGAATTAACAAGAATAAGTTTAATGTCATCTTTGTCAACATTCCAAGACACAAGTGAGAAATTCTTAACATCTTGGGATTCTAAGGAGGACAATTACCATTGGAATAATTATGGAAACCTCTACAAATTAATATGAGACACAAAAGGATTTAAGTTATGATAACCCAATTACAATACGAGTTGATCAATTGGACCCACATGCAACAATATTTGCTGATCATATCAAACTTATGTTTGGCAGGATTGGGTGGTAGAATTCTCTGGAAGCTTGGTAATCTTTCTCGCCTGCAATTCTTAGATGTTTCTGTAGAGAGGGTCACGTATTATGGAAGTCTTAGTCAAGGATATGGAAGGTATAGTTCCAGTTTAGTCTAGTAGTGGGAGCTGTGAAGGCATTTCTGAGCATTGTATATAGTCTGAACTGAGATTGAGGAAGGTTATAGAAAGCTTTAAGGTCTATCCATTCCATCCACTTCCCAAATATCTACAAGTCATGTAATATTTTAGTTCCCTTCTCAAACCAAAGGAGGGCAGAGCAGCCTCTTGTCAAGGCAAGGATCTTGTCAAGGAAAGGATCCTTGCCTTAACAAGAGGCTACTCTGCCTGATTTGGTTTGAGAAAGGAATTAAAATATTTCATGACTTGTAGAGATTTGGGAAGTGGATGTAATGGACAGACCTTAAAGATTTCTATATGCTTCCTCAATCTCAGTTCATAATGTATACAATACACAAAAATGCTTTCACATCTCCCTCTACTTGAATAATTATGGAGGATGATAATGCCTATTGAGATACTATGAGGTGGCTGTAAGGGCACCCTTTCCATGACATTTTTTCAGATTTAAGACATTTATTTAAAAGGGCGGAAAGGTATTTTTCAGATTCAAGACATTTATTTAGAAGATACTTTTCATATTTACACTCACCTCAACTTTAGCAAATCACCTCAACTTCATCCAAATGTAGCCATCACCTGATATACACCCACAAAAATTAATAAACCATCTTGCCAAATCTTTAAACAACAATTCTTTATTCAAAATGCCAAATGATATGGACTCATATCCAATTCTTAAACATAGAAGAAACATAATTCTTAAATCATATGAACGAATCTGCGTTGGTTTTGTACTTCAGGATTCCTCACCTGATAAATACTCCTGTTACATAAACTCGTTTGTTATATGATAATATTAATCCAGAAGAGGGTAATGGAATGAGTAAATGTATATAATTATGTATTTGTATTGATTACCTGTGCCAAGAGTATTTGGGCACCTGCAAATTTGTTGTCCCAGCTGAATTCAGAGATTGTTCCACTCCATCCTTGGTTCTCCACAACAAAATTTAAATAGGATTGATTGTGTGTTGCTTTGTACAGCCATGCTGCCACCCACAACAATTCATCCTGCTCATCGTATACATGTAATTACATTAACTTTCATAGCTTTCTTATTCATTTGATTTGCACAACATTAATTATATATACATTGATACATACATTGTACCCTGAGTAGGAGCAATAGAATGGGCAAGAAGCTGTATATGATCCACAATATTCATCGGCAAAGTTGAAGAGCTGCAATAGTTATAAGACAGGCTCTTATAGCATAAAAAATATCTTTAACATTTGGACATAAATTATGTTGAAACAACAGTATTAAATTCTATACTGACAGATTCAGAATGATTAAGTAACTCTGCTACGTAGGATGGGTCATTCTTTCTCCAGACAATGGATGCAGATGACAGAGCTGCAGAAGCATCTGCAGCCACTTCCGATCCAGGAGAAGATGAGCTGATCCCATACCATGTTAGTTGATATACTAAATATGGCTTGTATCATTGATGTTGTCGCTTATATGCTTTTTACACATCTAACACTTTCTCTTGAGCTAAGCAATCCTTTACAGCATCCCTTGTTTCCAAAGGGGCATATTGTGGGTGTTTGCTGACACATTCATGCAAATTATAGATGCAGTGCTTCAGATGACACTGTATGATGACATTCACATAGTTATTCACACACATTAAAAAGCTTTGACACATGCTGGATTATGACGGTGTACTTTGCGTGTCAACTTTCAAGTTCATAAGTACTGCAGTCACCAAGAGAGTGAATCAGCTAAATGAGCCACAAAAAGGCCTAGGGTGAATCATCAAAGTGAGGCATCTAAGAAGAATCACCAAGTCAATGTATCATCAAAGGAGGGGTCAAATGGTATTTGATAAGGTAAAATGACAAAACTATAGTGTGTTGAGTCTTTTATGTAAGCAATGATGCAATGCGATGTTTGATTAGCAGTTACTCCATTGTGTTGGGTCTGCTGGGTACACAACTTCCAGCACATATGAGGCAGCTACTCAATGTCTCCATGTTGTCATAAATACATAGAAATTCTACGAGCAGGAGATCTGGGAAAATCATCTGCTGCCGACCTCATCCCAACCTGGTGATTACCTGCCACCATATACTTTCAAGACTCAAATGAATATAGTCTCATGTATATTCCTTACAAGGTGTACGCTCGTGTGATGCACAAAAGCAATGCTAGGAATGCATTTGTGCCTCTCTTCAAAGTTGAGCCTGCCAAATTTTAACCCAGTATACTAAAATGCACTGTGCTACATTGAACCTACTTTGCTTTTCTTACGCAATTGGCTTTCTGTAGCGATTGGAATCTTCCATTCAACTTTATAAACTTCTGGTAGGTATTCCTTGCTGACTGTCCATTTATAGTAAAGAGACTAATGTTTTGTGTGAAAATCTGAGTTTAATAATTTGTAATTACTAAAAAAGAAGATTAACACTTATCATGCATAATTCTCAAACATTAAAACTATTAAATGAAAAAAAATTAATTCCAAGATCACAAGATTCATATATGACCATAGAAAGTGAAAATTCGTGATAAATGAAGCCAGAGGGGTATCCGCTCCAACCTCTTACCAAAGACAGTGAGAAGGTGAAAACCAATACTTATTGATTACACCCAGATACTAATGTCAATATTAAAATACCTTACATTGTGAAAGACCACAGTGTTTTCTAACATTTCACCCAAATCCAAATTCCACGGCAAACCTATAAATGCAATTATCATAACAATTGGTAGTATGAAATCCAAAATGGGAAGAACTTCTCAACAATACTGGTCTAGAAGGGTCTCATTCACTGAGACAGAAACTTGCGACCCAGCCCTCTGTCCTTTACACCATATTAGACTTTTTCATTGCACAGAATGTTGATATAACTCTAGGAAAAGTAAATTCATGTTAAATTTACATACTGTAACTGATTTGGATATCGTCGGTGCTTCAGTTCCGACTGTATTTATGTTTAAAATGTACACGCTTGAATTATCTGGTACTGCAACTTCAACTCAAAGTTTAGTTGGAAAATACAGTCAAGCCTTAGAAACCATCACATAAACCCATGTTTTCTACCATCGTTACTTGGTATATCTCTTAGTGTAATTACTTAACAAATAGCATCAATCTGCAGGGATGGGAAGAAAATGAGAGATCACCAGAATGCATACCAGAGAACTATCCCGTTCTCTGTCATCTTGTGGAGGCTGTGGCGGAACCAGTCGTGAAGAATTCAAATTTCCAGAGGGCATTCCAACAGGAACCCCAAGTTCACAGCGATTAGAGGGACGTCTATTGTCTTCTAGGCGGGGCCATATTGGAGGTACCATCTGGGCAGGTGATGTCTGAGGAGTTGTTGGGCCGACTTTAACCTGATAAACTACCCTTGTCCGTGGCCATTCAAGCTGGATATAACTCAAACAATGCAATTCAAATTTCGGTCAGCAATTACCTCAAATTGGAAAAACAAAAAGAAGAATTCCAGACCAATGTACCACAAACACGCAAGTAAAAACTACTACGGATATGAATATACACATGAAAGATAAAGGAGTTTCTTAGAGACTTCCATTAAGGTTTCCTTTCATTGATCTGTTTCGTGACCATTAAAGAAGCTAAACTAAAAGATGGTTTGCTTCATATAACAAACTACCAGTAAGCAGAACAGAAATTTCCCATCAATCCACAAAAGCATATTAAAAAGCAGAAGAAATCTGGGAAAAAATTAAAGTGGCTTACTTGATCTTTAGCCATATCCTCTCTCCACTCCATCTGAAGCTGTTCCAAACCTGTGGCTAAGGGTTTTTCTCATTCGAAGGTCAAATTTAGGGAGGAAAGACAGGGTTTAAAGTAGCTTTATTGGAATCGAATCCTTAGACAACAAGAGAGATTATAATGGCGATGTGCCGGTTCCCCTGTTTGACTACAAAAACAGAGAAAAGACAGTGTAGAATACCTTAAGAAAAGGAGTGAGCCTGGCCAAAGTCGACGAGCTTGATGCGTTTGGGAAAGGAAGAATCATTCGCAAAGAGAATGTTGTCCGGTTTGAGATCTCAGTGGGCGACGCCCTTGCAGTGGCAGAAATGTATGGCCCAGTTTCTGAATCGTTTGTCCTGTTTCATTTGTATGTCGGAGAATAGAATGCGAGAGTGTAGCAGGGAACACGGCTCTGGGATGATCCAGGCAGAGACCCAAATCACCACACCTGCATCCACAGAAACCCAACTGTCATTCAACCTGGGAGACATACAAGCGGCGATGGCTTTCCATGAGATTAGGGTTAGGTTTGGATAGCAGGGAGATAGTAATTGAAAAGATAAATAAATTATAAAAAATTAAAACAAGGGAACTTTTAGAGACAAAAGTATATTTAGAGACAAAAGCATGCTTTTGTCTCTAATTATTGTCTCAAATGACCCTTCCTTGTAGTAGTGAACGGTGATAATAAATCACTAATTTGAGCTTCTCATTTTCTAGCTTTGAAAAAATTACACTTCCCTTATTCCAATCTCTCCCACACACACATATATAATTTCACATCGTGTTATTTGAGTTTTTAATCGAATGAATTTTATGAGTTGTCAATACTTGACTGTAATTTTTCCTCATTTATTTTTGGATAATAATAACAATATGGAGCCACTTTAGAGCACAAGCACTATAAGCATTTGTTAATGGGGTCTGTGGAATGATGACTACAAATCAATAATTTGGACTTCTCACCCTCTTGACTCTTTTCCCATTGAAACCATTTGGTGAGTGTAGTGCCTAATAATTTGGGCTTCTCACCCTCTTGTCTCTTTCCCCATATGAAGAGGATCATTCAATGCTGCCATTTCACCATTAATTTCAAACATAGGAGTATTAGAAGAACTAGATGTATAAGTATGGAATTCGTTACGAGGTATACAACCATCATGTAGTACATGAGAAAAAACCTGCATTAGCTACATCATCCAACAAATTCTTAACTCTAGTAAGATAAGATGCATAATTCACAAGTTCCTTAATAATTTCTAGTCAAAGTTTCGTATCATTCAAAACACTTGAAGGTACAAAACTTTCTTTGTTATACAAGTTCCTCTTGAGAAACATAATAGTATAACTATGAATTTAAACATTCAAGGAGAATTAGAGTACCTTAACGGCTTCATGTTGGCGTTCTTAGATGATATGTCTATATATTCATAGACAATCGAAGATAATGTTTATTACTTTCATCTAGTATTTAAGATATTGCGATAACATAAGTTTTTTTGGGAAATACGTAAACCACTCTTTCTTTCAAAAAAGAGTGAACTATCTATGCCATACAATTTTAGAAAACATAATTTTATTTGATTCGGAAAATCGATATATGCTATTATGGGGTGGCCTTCACCTACGAACATACAAAAAGTTTGTAGTTTTATAGGATCAATAAGATATTACGAGAATTTTTTGAGAGGATTTTTCCAAGATTGTTTTTCATATCACTTCATTTTAGAAGAAGGGGAAGAATGTTTTAGGTACGAGAGAGTTTTTAATGAGCTTTCCAACTTCTTAAGAATAAGTTGACATATATTCCAACATTGAAAGATGTAGATCCCAAGAGATAGTTTACCATTGTTATAGATGTAATAGAAAAAATTTTGTATGTGTTTTGATGCAAAACAATCAAGTTGTCATTTTCCTTGTGATTCCAAATGGGTTTTTACACACATAGTGCATAAAGAATAGTAGGACCTAAAACAAGAATCATATGCCTTAGGTAACTATGCAATCCGCCAATATATTTTAGTAGTGTTTCTTCCGTCTTTAGGGAAATTCCCGAATTAGAGCCCTTTTCCTAAATTCTTGTGTGTAGTCTTGAACAATTTGTCCCTTAGTTTGCCTTAATGTTTTCTATTCCATCATAGCTTGTTGCTTGTAACCAAGAGGATAAAACTCTATTGCCTAAGATTTGAAACAAATTTAGACCAAGTGATTTTAATACCGTTGGTTTCTTCCACTTGCTGAAGCTTATTCTCCCACAAAATTAGGGCTATGCCACCCATTCGAAGAGTTTCCAAATGAATCTTTTCTTCATCTTCAACAATTCTCTCGAACCCCGTAATATACTTTTATTTTTTTGATCTAATTATCGAACTTCTCTACATTTATCTCTCTAGTATACGTTGGTAATTCAAATTTGTTATCTAACTTTAATGACGGAAAATCAGATTTTAAAGTTTCACCTTTAGGAATATCAAAAGTAGAGCTTTCTTCTTTCTTCCATCCTGTAGTTTCCTTTTCCCCTTGTCTATCTTGGTACATCTCTTCAACCATTTCCTTCATTTGTTGGAATGATTTTCAAAATTCTTCCTCTTGTCGATCCTCCATCAGGAATTCGAGATTGTCTTGGGCACCAATTTTGGGATCCCCTTTAATCAAATCTCCTTCACCATTCTTATAGCAAGACCTTTTAACATCCAACACATAATTGTAATCCAAAAACTATTAATCTAATCCAATAAAATAGTCAAAACCAGCTCTAATATCGGTTATCTAAAAATCAACTTTAAGTAGAAATTGTGCACACACTTAACATTGCTTTGTATTCATTTTCGAGTTAAATATTGACTATTATAACCTTTGGTATGTTTAATAACAGAAATAAGACTGAAAGTATACTTGTAAAATCAAAAATAAAGAGATGAATCACCAAAATTGACACGGGAGTTGATAACGGAGCTCGATACTTATTGCCTACATCTTCGGTCCAATTGAATAGACCGATCTATTAAAATATTGAAACTAAATCTTACAAATACTTCTACAGAATTCTGATCTTGTCATTATGTTTTTCTAAAAAAAAATAATAGTAGTCACTTTTTACATCACCTCAAAATTCATTCTCTAGCTCAAGTTATGAGCAAAACAATATTTCACACAATCCTAGATGCTATTCAAATAAAATAATGCTCCTTTTATTTTGTTTTCCACCTCCGTCGTATAGAGGTCAAGAGCTCATCCTTTTATCTTGGAGACCATGGTTCAAATCCCTCAAAATGCATTTGATGGCTATGTAAAGGGATTTAATCCCACATTTGGCGCATGAGAGGTTAAAAAGGTAATTAAATAGGGTGGTTTGGCATTTTTTAGTTGTTGAAGAGAAAAGTTGACCACCATGTATCTTTGACGCATGTGAAATGTGCCATATTTGTGGGTGAGTTGGTTAATATGTGGGTTATGGAGAGATAAGGGTAATAAGTGGCATTTGATGGGAGGATATTACACCAAATTTTTAGCGAGATAATGCATTGAGGTTCAAATAGCTAATGTGGCTTAACATATATATATATATATATCTCACATGTATAATATAATGGATAAAAATGCAAATATATTCAATATCTCTGCTATAATGTTATAAAATGAAGGAGGTCAAAACACCCTCCATAATCGAAAAGGCCAAACTTGGTTGAGGGCTCCCAAATTAGTAAATAGAGGGGTCCATCTGTCCATGTATGAGTGTCTAAGACCGGCTTTCCAAACCAAAATTTTTCTCCTTCACACAAATTTTCCACATTTCACACTCCCATTGCTCCACTTGTGCACACGTCCAACTCCGCACGCAGATCCCAAATTTTGCCGTTGCCTAAAAATTTCATAGGGCTATAACTTTTGCAAACGAGCTTTGTTTCCTACAAACAATATATAAACGGAATCATATAATTTTTATCCATGCCATGGAATTGATCCAAACTGATTTTGAGAAGATATTATATCAATATTTCTCGGTGAGGTTCCTCTCGGATTATCGAGGCACCTCAAGGCACCCCAAATAGGCCAGGTGCCTCGGTTTGGGATAAAATGATAGGACATTGACGAAATAGCTTGGAATATATATAAGAAATTATTGGGATTAATAGAATAAAAAGTAAAATAAGATGGCCAAAAGGTGTGATTAGTTAGTACTTTATTAACTCAAGAACCTTTTAAATAGTAGTATGAGATCGGGATAAATAATTCCTAAAGTGTTTGATTTTGTGACTACACTTCTCCCCCACTTTATGTTGGTGAGAGGAACACTCGATAACGTAGAGTAGATAGATATTTGTTCCTATATCTATATAGAGTCTAGTAAAGACGTGTTGATAGAATAGACTCAACAATGGAATGAAAAAAAGAAAAAGTGGAGGATCGTGATTTCTAATGATGAAAAATGCTCATAAAAAGTGATGAGAGTGAACCTAGTGACGAATGCATGTGTAGCTACTTTAATGTGTAGTGTACTTGCGTGGTTAGTAAAGGTAAGTGCCATCACGGTGTGTCATCGTTGACGTGTCGTTGTTATTTTTGTGATTGTTTTTATTGGTGCCCCAAATTTGAATGGTTGTTTCTCATTAGCCCAAACCTATAATAAGAAAAACCAAGTAGTCCAATATTTATGTATGTAAATGTCAAATACGCTATGTAAAATATGCTAAAAGAAAAATTAAATGGAACATGTACACCTAATCCATGTGTAGAGAAGGATATCTTTTACTGTCATGCGAGTGTTTTTCCAATTCAACACCACCTTGGCTAAAGAATTGTAGGGAAGAAATGCTCTATATCCTCCAAAATTTGAACACTTATGCTGAAATGTGTGTGTGAAGAGATCTCTATAGCCTCCTATTTTTTTGGGTGATCCGACACCAACTAGCCAAATTAGTGTAGAGAGGCACACCCACCATAACCCCTAATCCTCATAACTACTTCACAAAAATGTTAAGGAAACCATCTCCTATAAACTCCGTTGTGTATGGGGCTTGTAGATTGGTCTGAACCTACTCATTATATGTAAACTCACAATGCTAAGTGAGGAAAGTGCACTATACTTGAACCGGTGTAAATACACTGTGTTTTTATGTAAAACCCTCAATTATACCTCCCATTGGTTGCGCATGTGACGTCGTTGATAAGAAAATGCAGCCCCAAAATAGGACCTAATGCACACTGAACTATGTAACTCGCCTTGCATGGGGAAGGGGATGCACTTGGTAGAAAACAAGGTGTTCACAAAAGTGGATGGCTAGCCAACACACGAATCATTGCAAGAACACATGCATGTAATAAGACAAATATAAAATACAAAGACAATGTAGTAGCTTCCACGCATAGTAGTGTAAACACATAAGAAAACAAATAGACCACACAAAGTAGTTTGTAAACATGGGACATCATTGATGATGTTGCAAGACATGCAAGGCCATCATGGCCACAAATAAAAAACAAGTGTGTACACATGAAAAGGGAAAAGGCTGCATATAATGGAATATAATGGAAAATAAGTAGAAACAAACAAATAAGGAGTCATGGAGATGTATAATCCTACAAAAGAAGTGTTTTATATGGAACACCCATTAACATGTTAGAGCTTAACCAATATGTCAAGGTGTGTATGAGAAAGTAATATAAAATTCTAAGTATAAATGAAACAATAACACCTACATCGATGAATGTTGATGACCCCAAAACCACTATAGGTTTGGTAGAAGGTGAGCATCCATGTCACATGGAAGATTTGTATATCTGCAACTATACAAAGGCATGAACACGCATGTGTGTGTGTGTATGATAATGACATATAATAAATCAATCTAACATGTGTAGTAAATTGATCATGTAAAACACTAGTAAGAAAAATTAAATATCCCCAAGACAATGTAGCATGTTGTGGATGGATGTCCAATGGAATGCAAGATGGAATGATAGGGGCAACTTGCCCCCCGAGTGTATGGAAATTCATGTAATTAGGCTCATTTTTTCCCCCTTAGTAGTCCGATATGAACCATAAATGAGAGTACATCATCGGAAATTGTCGAGTAGTATTTGGTGGGTCTATGAAGTGGTGATGAATGTGTATATATAGTGGCAATGAGATGGGACATGTGGAGAGATGTGCCTGAACCATATAGCCAAAGCATATATCACAACTTGTTGAAAGTGTGAGTGATGATTTTTCCCCAAGCTTATATCAATATAAGATGATAGGATGGGTGATGATTTACCTTTAAGTTTATGTGACTATGGGATGAAAGGATGAGGGATAATTTATCCCTAAGTGTATATTGGTACATGATGATCGGAATATGTGACTATTTAGCCTAAAGTGTATGCTACTACAAGATGAAACAAGGGAGTAGTGATGTAATCTAAGGTGTATACCACTACAAATGATATGGGAGAAGTGGTTATCCAACCTAAAGTGTATAACATCACTATTAGAAATTAGAGTGAGTGATGATTTAGCCTAGAACGTATGTCACTAGCCTAGGAATGTTGCATGATGAAATGTCACATGGTGAGTGAAAGTTCTATTTTATTTGTAAAACATTGGCAATAAAGTATGGATCAAGGAACTAAAGTGTCTAATAGGGTGGTAAGTGTATCATGTAGAAAAATATAGTATGCGTATTGATAATATGGTTATAGGATAAATAGAATCAGAAATGTGCGGTGTAGATAAAGAAATTTAGTATGTGTAGGGTGTGTAGAATGTGTACTACTGAAATGTAAAAATACAATAATAGGCATAGATAGAAATAGAATATGTAATGGTAAAATGTAAAGCTAGACTCATATGTAATGTAGAATAACATAGTATATAGAATATGGATGATGTATAAATGCGCAGTGTATGATGTGACTAAATGTGTAAATACCCTAATGGATATAATGCGTAGAAATTAGTATAATGTAGAATGTAGAATAAGTGTAGAATGGATAATGGATGATAGAAGATGTATGTGTGAAGTGGAAATTTGCACTACATAGAGTGCAGTGTGAGGGGTTTAGTGTAATGGTAATCCCTCAACAATCAAGGGTGAACGAAAGCACAAGAGTGTGTCATTGGGTAAATGCAATATGCTAGAATGTATGACGAATATGCCTATGTAATAAGATGTTAGTATAATAATGTGTGTATTCTAGAATGGGTGGGGGAATGCTATGCCACCCATGAATGTATGTAACGAACGAAGGTAGCTAAGGGATTCCACTAAGTAGATCATCGTTGTCATGATAAAAACCAACTGGAGCTGCATTAAAAACTTGATAGGCTATAGAATAGGGAGGGTCATAAAGGGACCCATTGCAATGGAGTGTATAGACATTCATTTCATATTCTTCATCCATAAAAGCTATTGGTGGACGTCCATAAGTATGGAAATGCAAGATATTAGGAACATAATCTAGAGAAGAATCATTAGTAATGGAGATTGTGCTAAAAGGCATGGAGAATGGGATTGAAGATTAGAGAAGGTCTATTTACACCAATATAGTCGAGCCAAGATTGTCCTAGTGTAAGTGGAGAATCATGATATGTAGTGTAACAAAGATTGTCAAATGAAAAATGCGTAACACATAAGCCACTATGATGTAGAAGTAACCATAATATAATTAAAATAAATGAAGAGGGGGTAAGATTTCATTGAGTGTTAAAAAAACTAGGCCAACATATTGCATGTACAAGTAATATATAAACTTGTGGGATCAACAAGAATTTGTTGCCAAAATGACCTATTTATAAATAATGTGCATGTAAAGGAGGTCGTGGAGTGGCCTCTTGCGATGAAGAAGATGAAATAACATCAACACTATTAATATATCCCTTATATAATACCATAGCATTAGTGGAGGGAGGGTTTTTGAACCGATATTCACCTAGGCCATCAAGCTACAAAGGTTTCTTCAAAATAAGAATCATCTACACCTAGAGGAGTAAAATCAAGTTGTCGTAATGACTCATATGTGAGTTCTATTACATCAACCTCATCATCAAATCTTCGAAGTATCAATTTGTGCATCATCAGTTTGGGTGACACTATCTAGCATATTGGTGGGTGACACCGCAATGGGAGGGATAAAATAATTTGTGGATGTCGAGGGTGGAGCACTAGCGAGGGGATGAATATAGTAGGTGAAATAATATTCAAGGTATGAGTAGATATTACAGGAAAGTAATAGTAGGATTGGTTGATGAGGGATTACTATAATGACCAACATCGTATTTATCAAGCTTAGCATACGTAAAATATGTGGAGGTGGGATGGGCATAGAAGTGACAAGATGGATGCATAATTATTTGAACGGCTCAAGATCAACGATAATAGTGTGTTCATATCCATCATGTAGGAATTTGACACATTGATGTATAGTAGATGGAACTGCTTGCATTATGTGAATCCAAGGCCTACCTAAGAGGACATTGAATTGAAAAGAGGTATCGAGGATGTAGAACTCAAGGTGAGAATAGTTTTAGGTCCAACCTGAATATGTAAGGAAATAGTCCCTAAGCATGTGCGAGTGGAAGAGTCATAAATCAAAATGAGAGTATAATTTTGAGAGATGAGACTTTCATCTATATCTATTTTCCATAAGAGATAGTGGGCACAAAGATTATAAGAAAATCCATTATCTAGGAGAATGGTCTTGATATAAGTAATGTTAATAACGATAGTAATGAACAATGAAGCACATGGGTTGCTTTTTGAAAAGGGTGACATATCTTCACCAAAGTGAAGTCACAGAGACTAGATGAGGTGGAGTATTTTTATTTTTTCAATAATGTCATAGCCCTTAGAAGTGGTAGGTGAGGCTTCCAACGTAATGGGTTCTAGAAGATAATCAGGTGGAGTGGTTTGTGGTTTAAAGCGAGAACGATGAGTAGTGATGACATTAATAGACATATTATACCTATGTGTGTGAAAGCAAGGGGGTGTTGAGTGCATACACGCATTAAATTAGCTATAGTAGTAACTATCTTGGTGACCTTAGTCAATGTATAGGTAGGATAAGAAGATTGAGCTATGACTTAATACGGAGATGACATGGTGCAAAGGAGCTGTAAAATTGTGAGCTTCACAAAATGATTAACTAAAATTAAACTAAACTATGTAAAGTATAACAATAGTTAATCTAATATAGGAGGAATAAAAATTGTAAAGATGCACTAAAAGCTGTATGGAGTAACTTTTAATGATTATATCCAAATGAATATAAACCCTAACATATAAGTAAGTAAGAATAAATTAATTACCTGAGTACAAAAGATTGTCGTAGTGTGTCACAAGTCTAAATGTAGATTCCATAATTAGGAGCGATCACTCGGAATTCCCATAAATGCCATATATGTAGGATTTGAGAAGAGTCTGCCCAAACTCTAGGGTGCCTTGTCTGTAAAATTGGCATCCTCGTCTCTATAAAATATCAAAATATTGTTTTTACATGGTTGTAAGGTATCCTAGAATGTTCCATGTCTATGTCACACTGAAGCTACCCAGTTGCACCGAATATGCTTGAGTGATGGAAGATGACGTAATGACTGTAAAAAAAGAGAATAAAGTATCAAAACCCTAAGAATAATAAAAGATGAGAATGAATGGGTTGAGTGACCTCAACTTCCACAACGTAGTGCTTAGTAAACTGATCGTTGCACTACATTTTGGACCCAAATGTAGTTACGGGTGTGTGTGTGTCGATGTTGTGTTCTATGATCCTAGAATGTTCCATGTCCATGTCGCACTAAAGCTACCCGGCCCGCGCTAATATGATTGAGTGATGGAAGATGATGTAATGACCTGTAAAATAGAATAAAGTATCAAAACCCTAAGAATAATAAAAGATGTAGAATGAATCAGTTTAGAGTAACCTTGGCTTCCAATGTAGGGATTAGTATACTTTGAGTGTTGCACTACATTTTGGACCCAAATATAGTTCTTTGTGTGTGTGTGGATGTCATGTTCTATGATCCACTTTGTGTGAGTCACCCTTTTTAAGTAGTAAGCAATAATAAATATAGAAAATTTACTAGCATGTGTGCATGGAATACAATAGAATCCCTCCCCTATATTGTGTGTGTTGATGCAGATGTCATAGCTTTGATGCATGATAGTATGTAGATGCAAGTGATGCAATGGATGCAACACTAGATGGAGTGGTATTTATATGTGATGGTAGAACTCTCTCATAACTTTATATTATAAGGGTTACCTTGCTCCGATTTCATAATTAATCCTAACATAAATGAAGAGGAAAAAGATAAAGATGAAAAATGGCTAGAAAGAGTCTTTAAAAGAGGTACAAAAGTTTAAAAAGGATCGGGAGTCCCTGGTGGGACCGCGATGCCCGAGACACCCTAGATAGGCTTGGGTGCCCCGATTTAGGATTAAATGGTGGGAAAATGAAAAATATTTAGGAATGTATATAAAACATGTGTGGGAGTAATGAAATAAAAGGTAAAATAAGATGGGAAAAATGTGGGATAAAATAATACTTTATTGACTCAAGAACCTTCTAAAAAGTAGTATGAGACCAAATTAAATAATACCTAAAATGGATGATTTTGTGACTACATGCGGTGATTTCTAGGTCGCCATGAAACCTTGAAAGTTATTGTCTAATACTACACCTACATGTTCATATTCTCTATAAAATCTAGTCTAGGTTTTCCTGGATCAATTCAATTCTCTTTCCGTCGTATTTTTTAAGCTGTTTCAAATATTGCAATATGAGTCATTATAAGGCTTTCCAGTTCTATATTTTTCAAACGAAAGATCATGACACCAAAAAAATCATACACACACATTAGAATTTCCTAGAAAACACTTAGGATACATCCTTTCTATGGTCTATGTTTCGATGCTTCCGGATACTTCATTTGGGTGTATTCGTTTAAGATCTCATAGAGAATAAAGAGATAAGTTTGTTGAGTGATATCCTGTTCACCATAGCACCTTGAAAAGTCTTATATTATCATAAACCTCCACATTCATACCCTCTATGAAATCCCATCTTAGTTTTATCCATCTCAATTTGGTCTTCTTAATGTCCCATTGTTTGATAAAAAAACCAAATAGTCAAATCTGAGTCGATGTAACCTTTGTACATTTCAAACCACATGAATAAGATACGTGGTTAATACAATATAGGTGGTGAAATGAGAATTTTTGTAAGCTATTTTTAATACAATATATGTTGTGATATGAGAATTTCTATTTTTGTTCATTTCTAATATTTAGTTTCACTTATCTTCTATTGGCCTCGAAAATAATAAAATATCTACTAAGAGTGACAAGAAAGTGAAGGTAGAAGATTTTTTTCATCACTAACCTACATAAACATGTTAGTAAGAAATTAAATAGAATTTTAAATCCTACAAAATTTAAACTAAATAATTAAATTAAATATTCAAATTAAATTCATGAAGAACATACCTTTACAAATTTAATCCAATGAACCGCAAATATATACTCTATTCTTGACAGTAGCAATAATTTCTTCATGATCTCATTCACGAACCTTTGATATATTATTGTTGTTGGGGTTAACACACCAGTTGTACAGATAATATATCAGATCTAAGCATACATGCAAATAAAAGTAGATATTCTACTAGAAGATATATATAAAACAAGAGATATAAATCAACACCAGATTTAATGTGGTTCATCCAAAGGTGGGCTACGTCCACCAAGAAATAATCCAATCTATTAGCCAAAGCTTTGACAAGATATACAACTAAATATTTACAATATTCTACATCTCTCAAATGTACATCTCAGTCTTCTTTCAGGTCAAGCTTTATATTCTTCTCAGTAAGAATTCTCTCTCTCATAATTATTCTCACGATAATCATCAACTTTTGCAAGTTATTCTTAATTATTACTTCTAAACCCTAGGTTTCATGCTTATATAGGTGTAAACAAAATTAGGGAACTTAGGCATGCAATTAAAATCAATAGATATGCTTTAATACTAAAAATTAATTTGATTCCCATGAGTTAATTAAAACACCCACGCATAGGTAACCGACATTGGTTTTCAGTAAACCGATGTTGGTTCCTCCTTGCTGACCGATGTTGGTCCCTCCATAACTGATGTTAGTTACTATGTTTTCCAGTAAGTTTCATATTGCATGTTAATCAGAAGTAATTGAGCTCCACAACTAATAATCTCTCACTTGGATATTTATTATTGCAACATACCCATGCAACTTCATTCTTCGATCCTTCCTTAGCTTTGTTTATTCCTCTTAAATTCTCAAACTCGAAGACCAATATAAGTGAAGTGTAGATCCAAATTATCCTTTATTAATGGTTTCATTAGCATATCCACAATGTTTTCACTTGTATGAATATTTTCCAGATTCAACCCGCCCATCTTCCAATATTTGTCATATGAAGTGATACCTCAACTAAATTTATTTCATTCTTGAATGAAATGCTAAGTTATTTTCCAAATGAATTACACTCTATCTATCACTAAATAATTTGCAATCATCTTGCTCCTTTCCCAACTCTTTCATTGACCTACTAATTCATATCATCTCTTTTCTAGCCTCTGTCGTAGTTGTAACCTACTACGCCTATGTAGTAGACAAAGCAACAATCTTACGTAATCTTGAAATCCAGCTAATCATTGTCGCACCTACTTTATGAAAATATATCCATTAGTGATATTTCTACCATCCATATCTCCAACCATATCCTAATCAACATAGCCACATAATGAAATATATAAACACAGGTAAGTACACGAAGTTGGTGGACAATTTCGTAGACATAAAAACCCAAAATAAATGAACTGCGATCACGGTTTACATACATGCGATCGCGGTTTTAAAACCACGATCACGGTTCTGAATCAGGTTCATAATTACTGAACCAAAAACCGTGATCACGGTTTAAAACATGCGAGCGTAGTTATAAACCGCAATCAGCGGAACTCTGAGACAAAATTTAATAGTCCCGCGACTCCTTATTTTCCTCATTTTTCATTTCAAACCGCGATTCTTCCTAAACGTTTTTCACTCGCGCTTTCAATACCACCTCAAAATTGCTCATCAGATTTTGGATAGCGATATATTCAACCATGCCGCTAAGATGAGGAGGTAAGTCCCCGATTGTAATCATTTTTTTTGCATTTTAGGTTTTTTTTTTTTTGCATTTTAGGTTTTTTTTTTTGCATTTTCATGGGTTTTTTTGAAATGTTTGTTTATGTATACAATTTTCTTGTTTTATCAGTTGGTCGCAAGCTCGAAATCATGCAAACCATCAAAAAATTCCTCAAAACCCACCGAACATTCCTCAAAACCCTCCGAACATTCCTCAAAACCCTCCTCCAAACATAGATCCGCCTCATGTGGCTCCTTCTATACCCAGAGCTAGCGAGAACGAAAGATAATGTCATTGGAAGAATCCGAGAAAATAAAATTGTCATTGAGAACCTAATTCAAACTATAAGACAAAATCATGCTACAAATCCATCCCGAATGACTTTAGCCAATACATTACAAACATTGATTAGCGAAGTCAAGTCTGCAACCAACCAAATACATAGATGGAACACCTTTAGAAGTTCTTTTGTAGGTGGTGGTATGTGGATAAACTATCCCATGTGGCCATCAAGACAAAAAAATTGGAAAAGACCTCATTTGTGCATTATTTACCGACCACAGAACCAATGTCTCCCTGCAGCTTGCTGAAAGGGTTCCCAATCCATTGGTGCCATGATGACAGAATTAAAAACAATTTTTGGGACCGATGGTGGATGGTTTTGGATTATCCACCATGCAACAACAATGAGGTTCCTCTTTATTTTTGAAGAAATTATATTGCAAGTTCGTGCTCAATGAGGTCCCAAATTATTTTGACTTTTCTGAATTTTTTGGTCGAGGAGGTGGCTCTGCACAAAGCAGACCTGGTGCACGCGTAGGTCAGCCTAGGATCCCCCATGCCCCAAAACCCCCACTGCCTTCAGTTATCCCTCCTACAGTGAAGGAGGTTGTGGGCTTGATACATTGCATGCATTGAGGAGCTCACCGACACTCTCACCCAAAGATAGTGACAGATTGCATTTGGTGATGTTGGTGGAGCGCCGATTCTAGTGCACCACACCACCTGTGGATCATGTGGTGCCAGTATGGGTATGAGGTGAGACATCATTTGCTGGTTCACAGGATTTATTTTCTATAGATGAGATCTTTGGGAATGTTTTTGGAGGAGCCACGATATTGGTCTTTCACGGTAAATTTCAAATAAATTTAAATAATATATATATATATATACACACACACAATAGTTTGATTCACATGTTTGAGATATTAATATATATTTGATTGTACGTCATGTATATACATGTAAAAATTAATTTTTATTTTATTTTAAATAAAGCAAGAGCCGGTGAAGAAAACATCCATCATCGACATGCTAGCTACTGTGGGTGGGCATGTTTCAAATGTAAGTTTCAAGTTATACAAACTTAATTTTTTAATAAATCATTTGATTGCACTAGATATTATTATAATTTGTTTCATGTGTATGTTGTACATGTATTAAAATTTTTCTCTTTTATACATAGGAGCCAAGCGGGTCATCATCTGCTCGAGGAACGAGGCTACTGGCATGCCTCACATGATTTTTATGCGAGGTTAGTAAATCTCTTTACACTAAATGTAAATCTAATTATTGGAAGTGAACACGTGGATTACATGCTTTGGACCTCTGTCATGTAGATTTTAATATTGATTTGTAAATGTTTTTGTATAGCTTATGATTGCTAGAGAGACTCCTCCATATATGCAGACTATGGAGGCTCACATTTGTAGATACCCTAAGGTACACAATTTTTTAAATTTTTAAATTTTGGAGGTTCGTTATTTCTTGTATTATTTACTTAAATCTACAATATCAAATTTTGTAGGTATATATGTGAAATATTTAATTTGAAAATTAATTATTTGTATGTAGCTTACCCCTCATGAGTCTATTGTTGTCCCTGTGACGTGTCAACAACAAATTGATAGGGATCATGACATTGCAGTAAGATTTCACATGTATTTTAACTAAATTGTACAAGTTTCTAAATTTTGAATGTATTTTAAAATTTTGGGTGTTAAAAACTTGTTGTTTATGAATGTGCAGGTTAGGTTGCAGGCATGCTTAGAGACACCTAGGACCACACAAATGAAATCCATAGTGGCATCTCCCTCCACTACATCCCCAGGTTGTGGACATGCTATTTCTAGGGGGAGAAGAGAGGGAAGATGTTTCATGAGTAGATTTATAGTCCACCTAGATGTACATATGTGGTCATGAGTAGATTCACAGTCTGGATTGTATATATATAGCCTTTTGCGACCGCATGTGGTCCCATATGTACATTATGACACGTGCTTAGTTCGAGATGTACACATACATTATGAAATTATGTACACATATATATATTTTCGAGACGTGCGTGTCCGGGAGCACACTTTGTTTGATTCTTATATATATATATATCCATGTGTGTTGGTTAAATCATATTTATGAATTTTTCAGTTCTTCTTTAACAAGCAGTGTAACGTGGTTAATCATCATCTTTGAATGGGTATATACCAATTTTTCTATATGTTCTATATGTCTTGTTTGTTTACTAATGACTTGAAAAGAGGATTTCACTATGAGACTTATATGTTTGTTTTTCTTGCACTTGGATTTTTAGAAGTAGTCTTGATTTTTCTTATAATTTTTTAATTCAAATGTTCACACATGTCTGTACTTTTTATCCAAAGTATGCACAATCATCTAGGTTGATTGGAAAATATTTCTTATGACACCCCCAAGTAACTCATAAGTGTTAAATATATTTAATATATTTTCTTATGAGCAATGGTATAAAGATGCTAGATCTGTAAAACTGAAACAGTTAATTATATCTAGATTGTATTAAATTCATAATTTACAATCTTGGATGCTTGCATTGTTTTGTCTTGGAACAATTCACATATATCGTGCATCATTCACTTGTGCAATATATTCAAACCAATAGATCTATAGGGATTATCTGATAGTATGGAAAATGTTTTCAAGAGGTAGAGCATGCGTTATTTTAAAGAATATGGTGAGTATACTCTTAAATTGGTAATATGCTCCAAGAATTGTTAGATTGTGATGATTATAATCTAATAAGAGCTAGTGAGGCAGGTAGCTAGTTTGGTCTATGAAGAGGTTTCTTGAATCAATACTTATACATATATAATGTTGTACAACTTGTCGTAAAGAATATATTTCACAAGTGAAATGTGTATATGTCAAGCCCAACCATGGCATGTTATGATGCATTCAAAGTGGTCAATCAGGTCTAGAAGTGTGTAAATCATTCCAAAATACAAGTATCTGTCTCTAGTGTCCATTGTGCTACATGACTTGAAATTTTCAAATTTTCTCTAATTTTGTAACCTACATGCCTGTAGGTGTTACAAGTAGTGCTTGAAAAAATGCTCTTGATGCCTAATCTTGACAGGAGTACATGTATACATGATCTTCTTGAAGGTACTCTAGGTGATTTCGTGTGCTAGAAAGGCATTTTTTTGACAAGATGAAGCTAGATTTGGAGGGAAGGTTGATGATTTTATGATAATCAGTTTACAATGATATGAAAAGGAGATTCTATAGAGCTATATATGATGATGTGTATGATACAAAACACTCAGGGGGACATTGTTTATATAAAGGATTTTGAGGTTTGTGATGAGTGTATTCTCCAATAACAAGTAAGGTATGAGTCATGAATGCATTATTTCATCCCAATATGAAGGCTACAAATATGTGACTAAATCAATTTTTGGTACCTAACAAGTAGAGTTGGCCCAAAGATGAAGGTAAGAAGTCCATCATTTTTCTATTGTGCATTGAATCTTTGGCATGAACAATAGAGATGATTGTGTTAGATCTAGGTCTAGTATGGTGGATTCTTGAAAGATAAAAAAAGCTGTTGTGACCTGAATGAAAATTTTTGTGCATACCTACAAGGTGAATGATGGTGCTCTTACTCAAAGAAAATTTATATATATGATGATGAATTATCAATGATTATCAACATGTTCATATTGAATGCATATGTCAAGCTATGCTTGAAAAGAGCTAAAGATCAGTTTTGAGTGAAATTTCAAGATTTTGAGCTTATTTAAGACATTTGGTTGATGTTTCTAATGAAGAGGTGATCCTATAAGGAGGAGAAAGATGAAGAACATGTTGTTAGGCCTCGTTTGATCCGATAACATGTTTCTAATGACTGTAAGGTTGTCAAACGTTATATTTTGCAAATGGTGGGTCGTGGCACCGAGCAGGACTACGTCGACACGTCCGGTGGTGAGTTGAATGCTAGAGGAGGTGCTGTTTTGGTGCGCGAAAGGGTATTTGCTTTCGGGCTACTTTGTTCAGCGTAGTCCCTTAAGAGCCTTGAGACCAAAATATCATTCAACTTCAACAGTGTCTACTGCCTGGACTCAAGTGGCACCTAGAGGGCCTCGTCGATCCAAAACCTCAATGTAGGACCCTCTACAATAGCCTCTCTCAATTTTTCCTTCTCATTTCAGCGCTCTCCTTTGTCTTACTATTTCTAAACGTGTGAAATAGTGCGGTTGGAGCCAGATATAAGGTTGTGAAACGCTATATTTTGCAAGCGGTGGATCAGTAGCACCAAACGACTCGCGCTTAGCACGTCTGGTGTCTAGGTGAACACTAGAGGAGGTGGTTTTTGGTGCGCGAAAGGGTCATTGCTTTCGGGCTACTTCGTTCGGGCGTAGTCCCTTAAGAGCCCTGAGACCAAAATATCGTTCAACTTTGACGGGTGACTACTCGGACTCCGTGGCACCTAGAGAGGACTCGTCTAATCCAAAACCTCAGCATAGGGACCCTCTACAATATCCTCTCTCAATTTTTTCCTTCTCATTTTGGTGCTCTCGTTGTCCTACTGTTTGCAAACGCATGAAATAGTGCAGTTGGAGCCAGTGTAAGGTTGTCAAACGTTATATTTTGCAAACGGTGGGTCGTGTGACTAAGCAGACTCACGCCAACACATTTGGGTGGCCAGGTGAATGCTAGAGGAGGTGGTGTTTTTGTGCGTGAAATGGTCATTGCTTCCGGGCCACTTCGTTCGGGCGTAGTCCCTTAAGAGCCCTGAGACCAAAATATCGTTCAACTTCTATGGGTGAGTACTCAGACTCCGTGGCACCTAGAGAGGCCTCGTCGATCCGAAACCTCGGTGTAGGGACCCTTCAATAGCTTGTCTTTGTTTTTCCTTCTCATTTCGGTTCTCTCGCTGTCCTACTGCTTGCAAACGCGTGATATAGTGCAGTTGGAGCCGGTGTAAGGTTGTCAAACGTTATATTTTGCAAACCGTGGGTCATGGCACCAAGCAGTTGTACTAGCACACATTTGGGTGGCCAGTGAATGCTAGAGTAGGTGGTTTTCTTGTGCGTGAAATGGTCATTTCTTCCGAGCTGTTCGTTATTGGCGTAGTCCCTTAAGAGCCCGAGACCAAAATATCGTTCAACTTCAACGGTGACTACTCGGACTCGTGGCACCTAGAGAGGCCTCGTCTAATCGGACACCTTAATGTAGGGAAATTTTACAATAGCCTCTCTCAATTTTTCCTTCTCATTTCGGTCTTTCATCGCTTTCCTATTGTTTATGTGCGTGAAATAGTGCGATTGGCACCAAATGTAAGGTTGTCAAATGATATATTTTGCAAGCGGTGGGTAGTGGCACCCGAGCGGACTCACGCCAAAAATTCTAGGTGGCCAGTGAATGCTAGAGGAGTCGGTGTTTGGTGCACTGAAAGGGTCGTTGCTTCCAGGCTACTTCGTTCGAGGCATAGTCCCTTAAGAGCCACGAGACCAAAATATCGCTCAAGTTCAACGAGTGACTACTCGGACACCATGGCACCTAGACAGGCCTCGTCAGTCTAACACCTTGGCGTAGGGACCCTCTATAATAGCCTCTCATGGTTTTTTTCTTCTCATTTCGGTGCTCTCGTTATCATATTGTTTTATGAACGCGTGAAATAGTGTAATTGGAGCCGGTGTAAGGTTGTCAAACACTATATTTTACAAACGGTGGGTCATGGCACTAAACAGGACTACGTCGGCACATCGAGTGGCTAGGTGAATAGTATAGGAGGTGGTGTTTTGGTGCGCGAAAGGGTCGTTGCTTTCGGGCTACTTCTTCGTTGGCGTAGTCCCTTAAGACCCCCGAGACCAAAATATCGTTCAACTTCGACAAGTGACTACTCAGACTCCGTGGCACCTAGAGACGTCTCGTCTGATCCAAAACCTTAGTGTAGGGACTCTATACAATAGCCTCTCTCAGTTTTTTCCTTCTCATTTCGGTGCTCTCACCTGTCCTACTGTTTATGAACGCGTGAAATAGTGTAGTTGGAGCCGGTGTAAGGTTGTCACAAATGCTATAATTTGCAAACGGTGGGTCGTGGCACCAAACGGACTGTGCTAAAACATCTGAGTGGCTAGGTGAATGCTAGGTGAGGTAGTGTTTTGGTGCGTAAAACGGTCATTGCTTCCGAGCTACTTCGTTCGGGTAGTCCCTTAAGAGCCACGAGACCAAAATATCATTCAACTTCGACAGGGTGACTACTCGGACTCCGTGGTATCTAGAGAGGTCTCATTTGATCCAACACCTTGGCGTACGGACCCTCTATAATATCCTCTCTCGGTTTTTCCTTCTCAATTTGGTGCTCTCGTTGTCCTACTATTTGCAAACGCGCAAAATAGTGTAGTTAGAGCCAGTGTAATGTTGTCGAATGTTATATTTTGCAAACGGTGGATCGTGGCACCAAATGGACTATCTTAGCACATTTGGGTGGCGGGTGAGCGCTAGAGGATGTGGTGTTTCAAAGTGTGTGAAATGGTCGTTGCTTCAGGGCTACTTCATTCGGGCGTAGTCCCTTAAGAGCCATGAGACCAAAATATCGTTCAACTTCGATGCTTACTACTCGGACTCCATGTCACCTAGAGAGGCCTTGTTTGATCTGAAACCTCGGTGTAGGGACCCTCTACAATAGCCTCTCTCATTTTTTTCCTTCTCGGTTTGGTGCTCTCATTGTCCTACTGTTTGCAAACGCACAAAATAGTGCGATTGGAGCCGGTATAAGGTTGTCAAACGCTATATTTTGCAAACGGTGGGTCATGGCAGCAAAGCGGAGTATGCTTTTGCGTCTGGGTGGCTAGGTGAACTCTAGAGGAGGTGGTTTTTTTGTGCGTGAAATGGTTTTTTGCTTCCGGGCTACTTTGTTCGAGTGTAGTCCCTTAAGAGCCCCGAGACCAAAATATCGTTCAACTTCGACGGTGACTACTCGGACTCCGTGGCACCTAGAGAGGCCTCGTCGATCCAAAACCTTGGTGTAGGGACCCTCATAATAGGATCTCTCAGTTTTTCCTTCTCATTTCGATGCTCTTGCTGTCCTACTATTTGTAAACGCGAAATAGTGCATTCGAGCTAGTGTAAGGTCACAAACGCTATATTTTGCAAACAGGTGGGTCGTGGCACAAAACAGACTATGCGGCATGTCCGTGCGGCGAGTGAATGCTAGAGGAGGTGGTGTTTTGGTGTGTGAAATGGTCGTTGCTTTCGGGCTACTTCGTTCAGGCGTAGTCCCTTAAGAGCCCTGAGACCAAAATATCGTTCAACTTCGACGGGTGACTACTCGGACTCCGTGGCACCTAGAGAGGCCTCGTCTAATCCGACACCTTGGTGTAGGGACCCTCTACAATAGCCTCTCTCGATTTTTTTCCTTCTCATTTCGGTGCACATGCGTAAGTATGGTCTTGTAAACACTTGGGGAGGAGTCGTTTTCAAAATTTACAACTTTTTCAAAATTTACAACTTTTTCAAAATTTACAACCATTTTTAAAATTTACAACTTTTTCAAAATTTATAACTTTTTCAAAATTTACAACATTTTCAAAATTTACAACTTTTTCAAAATTTACAACATTTTCAAAATTTACTTGACTTTTTCAAAATTTACAACTTTTTCAAACAATGAAAGCTTCTCTTAGCTTTGAGAATTTAAAATTCTCTACTAACAGTGCCAACCACGTGAAGGTGGAAGCTTTTCCACCACTAACCTAAACATAAAATTGGTAGTCAAAGAAATTTAAGTTTCAAATCAAAACCATCTACTATCTAGATATATGTACGTGCAAAATACACAAATTTAAAATAAAATATATATTCAAACTTAAATCTAGATCTTTAAACTAAAAATTTATATATATAAATTGAAAAGAAATTATATATATACCGGACATGCTCGCATTGTAAATTCATTCCAATGAACCATCGATTGGATCTACTCTGAATAGCAGACAAGATTGCTTCATGATCGACTCTCGAACCTTCCAAAGAATCCTTTTATTAGGCCTTCCTCAATAGCTATTACAGCAATGAATATTTGTCGCTAGATCTAGATGTGAATATAAGAGTATTTTCCTGTGTGTCTCAAAGTCTTCAAACATCCAAACAAAGGAGTTTTTAATGGATACCATAGAAGCCAAGTTCCGATAACTACCACTTTGACCTATAGGATACTCAATATCTTCGCCATCTATAATAGGAGAAGTCAAATTCTTTCTTTCTTCGATGCAACGACATAAGAAATAGTTTTTCCTTCTTCATTGTCTTACCATCGCAATTACTGCAAACACATGTCCTACTGAAAAAAATAACCAGGAAAGTTGAACAACTCAAATTTAAATTACATATTAAAATTTCAATGGACATATAACTCAATTTACAAAAATTAAATAAATAACCATATTTATACCTTGTCACACCAAAATTAAAATTTCATCAAAGTCCTTGGATGTTGCAACTTCATCTGTAGAAACAATTTGTAATGCTTGTGGAGGTTGATAACTAGGAAGCGGAGTTAGAGGCCTATAAATCCATCCTTCCACCCATTCTTGTGAATCACACTCAGCAGTGACAAATTCGATACAAGATGCACAAAAACATGTCAACTTTCTTGTCCATATGGCCCATGAAGTAGCGTTTGAGCTACAAAATGAGTGCATATCACTGGACCCAGTGAGTGTCATACAATCCTCGTAGTTAGCAATATGTTTTTCCTCTATCAACCAAAAATATCTGCAAACTATGGAATTTTCTTGAGAACCTCGGGCCATGTTGTCAGTACACCATTCCACTATGCTCTTTGCATCTTTTAATTTAGCACCATCTTTGTACTTCAACTCTTCTCTTGCAAGAGCTCTTTTCACACATTCCCACTGCACCGTCATGCTCTCCTTTTCCATGTCTAGCCTCAGTGAAACTCTAAATATGTTGCACACCCATCTTGACGTGCATTCTTCTCATCCAATAAAACATTCGTGCATTCTTAAACTGAGACGTGCAATTATCTGACCATATATAATGTTGTTTGAAGTGGATGTCCCTATCAAACAAGTTTCCATAAAATAACTGAAACACCCTTGCACAAATTCAGTAGAATGAGTACGATCATCACTGATATAAAAGTGGTACTCTCTTAAAAAAATTTGATCATTCTCTATACTGTCAGGAGAATGTAGAAATGTTATATGCACAAAAATGGCAACTTGTACTGAGTTGTAATATTGCGATTGAACCTTCATTTGTGGTTGCAATGTGTAATTCTCTACAAAATTGACCACTGAAACAATAGTACCAATAGGAAATGTTTCTTTGCATAGCTTGAATTTTTCATCCAACCATCGAGCTCTATGTGTATGCCTCGCATACTCATAAACAATTTCATCCTTAAATTTTCTCATAAATTGAAAAATGGGTATTTGTTCTGTAACTACCTCACACCATTTCGACTCTTTTCCATCTTTCAACTGGTATGCAACTGATTTATATTTATCAAATTCAAATAAATTATGTCCTATTGTACCTTTAATTTTCTCATGGATGCGACTTTCCAATTTAGGTAATCCATGCATGTACTACAACTTCCATCTAAACAATCCTGACTATAAAAAAATTGTCCAACTTCTTTTCACAAAATATAGTAGGAATGAAATCCTGGATGATATTGGCGGAACTTGAACACCACATTTAGATAACATAGTTTTAGAATGAAAATTAGAACAAATACATAAAATTTAGCATAATGCATCGCAAATTCAACATGTTGCCTACAACAACAAGTGGTGCGATCATGGTTGATTTTCACATAGAATGGTTTCAACATTTCACAAAAACATTAACTAATTTTAATTTCTAGATTCTTTTGTTCAAACTTACGAAAAATTGAGTTTGAGTCATATATAAGAAATGCTTTGGATGTGGTTCACGATTAGTAGAACCAACTCTCCATTTATAACATCTCTTGTATTAGGTAAAACTCTAGTGTTATCATGCCAAAATTTAATAACAACTTCTCTTATAGCATCGAATTATTTTTGTCCCTACGCGGTGCTCTAGCGAAAAATGCCCAAAATCGGCATTATTGAGTGATTGAAGGATATTACGTCTTTCAATTGCTTTCATTAGAGTTTTTGATTAACTTGCAACATTCGACTTGTTTGCATAATCAAATGTTGTTTTTTATTGATTCACTTACAACACTAGTAACAAGTACACGACGCACAATATTACTATCCCTAGTGTGTCTCTTGACACCAACAGTGTGATATGCATCATGAAGGTTTTCAACAATTGTAGAGGTTTGACCACGTATATTAGATGTTGTCAATCCTAAGGTGTTTAATGTAGGTCTCATTTTAATCAATTTCATCAAACTAACCAACAATTGACATCTTTGGGAATCATTTAAAATTTCAAAATGATTATCCCAAATTTCAGTGGCTTTTCTTCTGATTTGTCATTCAGAAAGTTTGTCAGACATTGGTTTCAAAATGTTTTCATCAATTTCAATAAAAAAATTAGGTTTCTTACGTAAAATCCTAGGAGGTGCTTTTGTCAAATTTTACTTTTCTACTGATTTCAACATGAATTTCCTTATTCACATTTTCATAGTCTCCTTCAATTTCAACATTTTCTACATCATGAGTATTTAATTCTTCTTCAACATTGACAGTAAAAACTTCTTCATCACGAGTATTTCAATCAACTTCAACATTGACGGTAGAAATATTACCTAGTTCTTCATTTCTTACAATAGTTGGGATTGAAGATGAACCTCTTCTAGATTCACAAAGTTTCCGCATTCGCTCAGCATTTTGAATTTTGTTGGCCTCTAATTTGTTTGGTGTTTTTTTACTTCATGACTTCCTTTTGACTTTGTTTTTGTCTCCCATGATGTTTTGCTTCGATGATAAGAAAAATGTGCAAAAAAAGATAGAATTTCACGAAAGTAATTCATACGGTAAGGTCAGAGTAAAAATCACATGGTAATTCAGACATTGGGATGTGTGTAAATATGATTGATGAACATGAGCGTGCTTTATAAACCACAAGCGCACTTTATAAACCACGAGCGCGCTTTATAAACCGCGATCGCGATTTATAAAGCGCATTCGCTTGATTTATAAAGCGCGCTTGTGGTTTATGTTTAAAAACCACGATCGTGGATCTATTTGCCGAACCTAAGGCTCGGAAAATCTTTTTCCCCAACCAAAGCTATGGAAGGTCATTATGAAGTGTAAAAGGTCAAAAACCTCAAATGCTCTTCTAAAAACTTGAACTATCTTTAAAAATTTGAAAACATTTCACAAAAATGGTGTCATCGCATAGGGAGACTCTTAGCTTCGTAGAAATATTATTTTTAAAGTGAATAGAATAAGATAAATATCATTTTATAATTTTTAATAACAATAGGTCTTTAAGACATTTTTTCTCGTGAATGTTCATGTCTCGTTTAAGACTCAGTAACTTTTGTTTCTCTTATAAAAATATGATAAAACTTATACCATCCCAAGCGTGGAAAAATTCTATACACCTTAAAAATGATTTCGATATTTTTGATATACTTATGGCGGGCAAATGGAAAGCGCTCCATTTTCTAAATATTTTCAGACTTTTTTCATGAAAAAAATCATAAAAGAAAAAATATTGCTAAAAAAATACAAAATAAAATCCATCCCAAGATAGACAACCACATCTAACGTTTCACCAAAGGAAAAAAATAACAAGATTTGGTCATCCAAAATGCGGGAAAATGGACTCTGATCTTATAAGTTTTTTCAAAAAAAAACTAAGTCATATAATTTTAAGTGTTTAATATATTTAAACTTGTCCATTTTATACAAAAATAGCATTTTAGAAACTAGATTCGAATGCTACGATTCATATTTATATAAATATTTCTAATTTAGAGTGCGTGTATAGCTAATAATCCCTACAAGTTGATATTTTGTTGTTTTTTGCAATATGATGTCCACGGATGACCCTATATTTTCCATCAACTTCTGCACTTACCCGGTTATGGCACGCTTGATGTGGACCTAAAGAAGTTTTTATTTTTGTAGCTAGTTTAATGTGCTCTCGTTGTGAAATTGCATCTTTTAGAGGCTTTGAAATAATACATCTGTGACTCCAAAAATCTCAAATCCACTAGTTTTAGTAGTACAAGATTGGAATATTTATGAGAAGAATTCAAACAAGGTCAAGAACTAGAGAAGAGGGACTATTTGTCTACATAGACTTATCCCCAACACATGAAGAAGGGGAAGAAGAGCTCAAATATCTCCATCTCCACCAAATAGAATCTTATCAATAGCTCCATTGCTAGGCCTTTTATTCAATCAACTATAGTTCTCTGACCAATTAGGATGGCATAACCAAATCCCTATGTCAACTTCATTGGAAGCAACCCACTTTCTCTCAATGAACAAAATCCAATTCTATTCACAACATTGAAGAACATTCCATTGTTCACTAGAGAGAACCATACAACTCTGATTGACCACATCCAAGACATTGAAAATGTCTTTCCAATTAATGAAATTTCTAAAATGGGCGTCATTGTTATGTTGTTAGCATCCTCCTTTAAGGGAAAATCCTTATAATGGTTCGGGAGCTTGAAGACATGATCTATCTAGAATTGGGATCATTTGTGCACATCTCTTCACAATCAATTTAGAGAGAAGGTAGATAATTTGTCTTTGTTGGAACAACTAACCACAATCAAGAGTACCAATGAACATATGGACGATTTCAACTTGAGGGTTTCGGAGGACATGGATAGAATTCCACTTCATTGTGAGACCATAGGTGAAGGTGTTTTTCTCTACTTCTTAAAAGCTTTAAATTACAATATTGCAATGATGATACAATCCGTGAGATTTTTAACTTTACCCATAACCTATAACAATGTTATTAGAGATGAAAATTTCTTAATTCAAGTTGGAAAACTTACACCTAGGCCACCTATGCCTATTTATCCAGAATTAAGAAGTCAAAGCACTAGTCACACACCTACATTAACACATATTCGTGCTCTAAGAAATAAGAGTTTGGTGAAACTTCTACCTCATCTTCCAGCACCACAAATGAGATTCAAGAAGTCATGAAGCGGTTTGAAAACCTAGGTAATGTGTTGGTGACACTTACTAGGTAGCATGGTAAAAATTTCAGATCTTGTTAGCCTCAAACCCAACCCCATAGGCCTTTATATTAGCCTTATAGTCTACAAGTTCAAACTACAAATCAGAACCAAGTCAAACCTCCTACTAATAGGCCATTTCAGCGTTACATTCCTAATGTTGCATCAACATCTAGAGCATTAGTACCAGTGTAAAATAACATGGCTCGATACTATGACAGTGCTTCCCATGCAATCAACCTCATAACCAATCAATGTGTTTCTATGGTGATTTGAATCAAATTCTTATGGTGGGAACAATAAGCATGGAACAAGAGACATGCCAAGAAGGAAATCAGGGAGTAGGAAGCAACTCAGGAAGAGGAACCTTCGAATGAAACCAAACTTGTCAATTCGCGGGATGAAGATTTATGTGGTATAAATCAAGCCCCTTCTCAAAGTGCAATAGCCAATACATGGTCCAAGAAGAAATATTGGAGAGGGACAGTCCTCCAATTTAAATGATACACAACCCTCTATTACTAAGTCAAGCTATTAGTAGTCAAAGTGCAGCTCCTAATGTATAAGGTCTACCCAAGCCACCTTACAGACTAGCTCAAGTGCCGGTTAACAGACCCGTATATGAGGAGAATAGTATGCAAGGAAAGGGGCAACATATAGATATCTGATATCTATTCAACATCATTGAAGATGAATAAAATGAATGTAAACATCTCAATGTGGGAGTCATTAGCTATCTCGGGCCAAAGAGACCTATTGCAGCGAGTTATGGAAAATTGGTCGATATCAAATCAATCATCCAATCAATAAGAAAAGGTGCTTACAAATGTAGCTTAGCAGGAGGAATTCAAGGAGGAAACCAAGATAAATATTTTAATCCTCGACCATTCTATATCCCATTGATCATCAAAGATAAGTTGGTGCATAATTAGATGATTAATTCAAGAGAAAGTAGCTCACTCATGGCGAACAAATAGCTGATCAATTGGGCCAATATGAATTCATTTCTAAGGGGGTAGTGCAATTGGATGGGACAACAGTAATAATGCTTGGAGTAATCAAATATTTGATCCTCACATTGCATGTTTGTTGTAAAGTATGAGTGTTACAAGATGTTTCCGTCATAGACTTTCCATCACTCTTTGGATTGTACTTGTCAAGAGACTTCATCGATAAAATAGGAGGCAATTTTTATTTTGATTGGTGACATATGTTATTCAAACCAAGGTATGTAGCTAAGGCTACAATCAGATCTAGGAATATTGCGGTATGGTGACCAAGTGGTGCAACTAAGATCTAACAAGTTACCGAAAGTTCTTATAAATTTGGAGTCAATATTCAAATGAAATGATCAATTCCAGAAGGAAAAGGAAAAATTCAGGTAAAGGGTGATGATTCGTAGATCTTTTCAGTTAGATGAAGACAAGACACACTTTGCAAATCGAGAAAAGTAAATACTCGAAAAGATAAATATAATTTTTTTCAAATTTTCAATATTTACCAAATGTATTCTCTAGAAATGATAAGGATTTAAGTTGTTTTAAACCAAAACTAGAACAACATACTATTGAGCTCGATCTAGAGTCGAATCCTATCATATAGAAGAAAATGGTAGTGAATTCTCACATTGAACCTCACATGAGAAAAGATTGAAACAAGCTAATTGAAGCTAGCGTCATCTTTTTTTATACAATATTCAAGATGGATTACAAACTTGGTGCGGTGATAAATAGAGATGGAGAAATCAGATTGTGTGTAGAATATTGTAATCTAAATAGATCATCAATTAAATATCATTACCCACTTCCATCGATGGAGAAAATCGTATGGTTGTATCTGGTTTGGAAAGGTTGTCATTTTTAAATGTCTACTTAGGCTATAACCAAATAATGGTGAAGGAAGAAGATCGGTTCAAAAATTCCTTACTTATGAAATGGGGCATATATACTCACAAGAAGATGCCATTTGGACTTTAAAATGTAGGGAAACATTTTAGTGAGATATGGATATGGTGTTCAAAGGACTAATCAACAAAATAGTGCTTGTATATCTAGATGATATCACTGTCTTCTCAAAGAATGCAACAAACCACCTCTTTCACTCGGGCAAAGTATTTCAAAGATGTAGAAGGTTTGGAGTTTCCTTGTATCCTAAAAGTGTGTATTCCTCACATGAAGGAATATTGTTGGGGTACATTATTTTAAAGGAAGGATTAACAATTGATCTTGAAAGATTTGAAGCCATCTGAACTTTTCCATTTCCAAGTAATAAGAAATCTCTCCAAATCTTCTTGGGAAGGATAAAATTTGTCTGTAGATTTATGCAAGATTTTTCCACTCTTGTGAAGCCATTAACAATTATGTTGAAGAATAATCTTGTATTATGGACAACATAAGGAGACGAAAGTTTTCGAGGCTATAAAACATGTAATATCACAAGCTCCAACTCGTATCAACCCAACTTTCTCTAATGACTTCATCTTTGTATGGTTACCTGTGGATCAAACACAATCTCGACTATCTTGGTACAAATGAATAGACAAGGATAAAAAACCCATAGCATTATTCAGCCAAAGCCTATTAGATTATGAAGTAAGGTATTCTTTTTTTGAAAAGAATGTTCTATCTATTATTATGAGTTTGAAGAAGTTCAAACACTTGGTCTTGACCAATAAGATTCAATTGCTAGTGTATATCATGCTTTGGTGTCAGGATTTTCTCCTAAACAAGGATTTGAATGCGAAGAGGTTAGGTTGGATCACTCGGGTAATGGAATATGAAATTGAAGTCAAAGTGACCAATCTTGTTCGTGTGAAAGGTTTTTCAAAACAGATAGCTTCTAAACAACATGATGAGTCAAAGGTGAAGAGGAGACTGTCCTAGTGCTATAAAATGATCAAGATAAACTAGCTAATTATGCACCCATTCCATGTTAGAAACAAGACATGGTGCATTATCTCCAAATAGGTTAGTGCCCTTTAGAATTGAAAAAGCTAAAATAAGACATTTCAGATTGCAATCCATCCCATATGTGCTCATTGATGGCATCTTGTTCAAGAAGGATGTGAAGGAGTTGTTATTGAGGTGTGTCCCAATAATTCAAGTTGAGAAGATATTACATGAGTTACATGATGAGGAAGTAGTAGGCCACTTTTTTCCATGAATAACAGCTCTATAAATAATGAAAGATTGTTACTATTGGCCTATGGTGTTTAGTGATTGCTACTCATAGATCAAGAAATGCAAGAAATGTGCATTCTTCAAAGGAAAATAAAGGTTAAAGCGTGCTTGCCCCTTCGTCCAATTTCTATAGATCTAATATTCATGAAATGGGGATTGGACTTACTTAGAGTTATTAATCCAAATTCAAGTCAAGGCCACAAGTTGATACTTATGACAACAAAATATTTCACCAAGTGGACTGAAGTAGTGGCACTTAAGGAGGTAAACGAATCCAACATCTTGGATTTCTATGAAGGGACAGTCCTGAGGTTTGAGTCCCCACTATTGTCATCTAAGATAAAGCATTGAAATTCCTTGGCACCAAAATCAATGAATGAGATGTCGGAAAGGTATATACCTCAACAAATATTTAAATTATTATCCTTAGCATAATGGAAAAGCAGAGTCTACAAACAAGAACTTGTGGAAAATCATCAAGAAATCTTGACGAGAATAATACAACTTGGTACATGAAGCTCAAATAAGCCTTATGGACTGATAGAATCATACCTAAGATGTATATAGGAAGCTCTCCCTATAATCTTGTATAAGGGGAAGTAAGTAGTTATACCTATATCACTTGAGTTGTCGACATCGGAACTCATTAAGTAGCCGGAAATAGATGAGTTTAAGCCCATAGAAATTAGGTATACGAAGGTGATGGAATTAGAAGAAGAAAGAGAACATGCAATGGAAACCATGGAAAAAGATAAAGAATTGATCAAGAAAAGCTTTGACAAGAAAACTAAAACTACGACATTCCAAGAATAAGATTTGAGTCTTTCAAGTGGGATCTTTGATCGTGTAAAGCTAGGAAAACATTCCAATTTCGATGCCATATGGAGTGGTCCATATATGATCATTGAATGTCAAAGTAGCAATGCTTTCAGGGTTTGGCTAATTTGAATGGTGAAGAATTATAGATTCCAGTCAATGGAATCTATCTCAAACATTGCTACTAGAAGGAAGAATTTCTCACCCTTGTACATATTAGTCTAGGATTTCCAATTCCTCCAAGTGCTTGTGCACATTGTTGTTGTTGATATTATAATTGTTAATTTACCTAAGTGCTAGTGCACATGTTCTATATCTTCTAGTTTATTCTTTGTATATGGTTAAGCATGCTTCCAAAAAGGGTTGTTGCGGTAAGAAACTCATAGTTTCTTGCAATAGTTATAATTTCAAATTCAAACAAATGTAGAGAAACTAAAACTAGGTTGACATTGTAGTAGGTGGAAGTACCCAATTTGAACTCAACCTTCGGTCATTGTATAAATAATGGATATGAGCTGAAATTATCTCTCAAGGTATGATGATAGTCCTTACAAGGATCAGTTGGTGGCCCAAGTCTTAAGTCATCTCTAGTCGAAGTAGCATTGGACATTTAGAGGAAGAAATAAAATCGAACTTAATAGAGTTCCATGATGTCCAAGCTAAAATATTCCACCCCGATTCTACTGAATGCTCCACCCAACTAAAAGATCATTTTCATCTGTGCCCACACTTGTAATGAATCATATGTTAAGGAAAAAATTGCAGATCAAACTTGTAAGAATGGGTGAAATCTAGGTTTCAAGAAATTTTCTACTTTCAAAACCTTGACTTGAATATTTTTAATGAAATTTAGGAGAGTGCGAGCTACTGAGGGACACTCCGGAAGTAAACAAGTGTCATCTCAAGCATTAGGGATCAATTTTAGGGGTTAAGATCAGTTCATGATGATAACACAAACTATGTGCAAAATGGATAGCTTCAAACAACTAGTCATAATCCATTTCACAGAAAATGGCACTTTATGAGTCACCAAATTATTACCCAATTTCACTACCCCAGTGAAATTGGCTAATCAAAAAATATCACCTAGCTAATAAAGCGTATCGATTCTTATTTATCACCACAAAATTCAAATTTTCAAGTGAAGAAGTATAATGGGTGGTCCGAATTCGGAATACTAGATACATTGTTTCAGAACATCCCAAGCATCTTCTTGTAGACTAAAAATCTCACCTCACCTCTAAATTAATCTCCTCAAGTCATAACCAATCTACATTGACCGGTGTGAAATTTTGTATGAAATAAGCCAATGCACCACCGTAACACTCTAAAAAATCCATACCGAGTTGTTTCCATGAGAGGCCAATCCCATCTCCATACAAAATTGATCTCATATAACCACACTTTGGGATGGTGAGTTACTAGATGAATGGTGAGGTGGCCGAGTTAAGGTGATTGAGCTCACCGGTTAGTTCAACCATGGAAGCATCAAGCTTAGAAGGGAAATATATTTCATGCAACGAGTCGAAAGCTATGGATCCCTGTGAAGACTCATGATGAGTTTCATATTTCCCAGGACCATGGTAGAAGATTTCAATCTGATGAGCTCAAATCATGTTAAACGAGCTATAATAGATTAATCTCCAAATTGCGGCGGAACCAATCAAGCTATTTATCACCAAGATGAGCTAACATTGTGGACACATTGTACCAAATTGGTAAGGTGAATAATTTTCACACAGTAACTTCAAACCCCTTCATGATACATCAAGGCACTAGAATGACCTAATCAAGCCATGTAGTGAGATATAGAGTGATGGCATCAAATCGTGAATACAAAAGCATGGGGAAGCCGAAGACCTAATTGTTGCAATGACATGAACTCATTGAATTTATAGCATATAGTGATGTGTAGTTTTAGCTAGATGGTGGATTTAAAAGGATCAAGTATATAGAAGGAATCAACCTAAATGTTGGAAAAAGGAGTTATGTTAGCTTGTTGGGCCAACATTGAAAACCAACGTCGAGTTCTGAAGAGAGGGAATGTGGTTGTAATGGAGAATCATGTCTGAGAGACCTAATGAAATTAGGATGTTCATGTGAAAAATCATAAACTCGTCGTGGTAAACGTTGCATGCGGTATGTCGGAGTTGGAGGGCCTGATTGGCCCATGGGAGGTGCGCAGCTTGGCAAAGATCGATTTTTTTCGATGAGGAGTGTGGGCATCTCGAGATTTCAATGAACCACACACCCAGTCACATAGGACATTCGGTCCCCAAAAATCGCATTTGGCGACTTAGGCGAAAACGTGAATCATTGCGGCAAAGGTGGAAACATTTTTCCATAGAGCCCAAGGATGAGTACGGCCAAAAATTCATGATTCCACAGATGCAAAATAAAAATGGGTGGACTCAGAGGTCATAGCCCTCATGTCCCGATCAACATAGAGTGGAGAAGGATATGTGGACATGACGGGGTCGGGAGTCTCGAGTTTCGGGAGATACATATGGAGGAGGTCCAAGTATTCCTTGAAATGGGTCACACCGAGTTCAATGCGTAGGGGTTGAGCCCACAATATAAGATGAGAGTTTGATAGTCGACGTGGCCCGAAGAACAATGGGAGTGTCAAGTTAGTATAATCTGATAGTGGACATGTGGACTCGGTGAATGGAGTTGTTAGTTAGGGCCAAGGTGGAGGGATAATGAGATTTCCATTATAAGAATTAAGCCTTTCATCATAGGAAAGAAGATATCAAGCACGTGGATGGTAGCCCTCGGTGAAGAGAGGAAAGAGCCATTTGGGAGTGACGAGCCAAGCTAGCAATATCAACTCCCAAGATATTAAAACAAACTCACCTTTCCATATTAGGTGATGAGAAATATGAAAGGGTGCCCACTATATTTAAATGACCAAATCATTTAGAAGGATATGAAAAACATTGAAGAAGGAGAGAAAATTATTAAATTGTCTTTTTCAACCAAAATATCAATTGTCAGTCCCATGGAGGCCAAGTAAACATGTGTAACTCAAATCAGCTCCAATCACTCAGAAAATCCATAATCGAGAGAAATTTTTAATGGATTTTCACAAAATTGATCTTATTGGAATTAGGTTTCATAGGCTAATGCAAAAAGTCAAGAAATGTTATATTTGGTAAAGTTGTTATTGATATTGTTAGGGAAAACGAGCCCAGTTCTATTTTGTGGTTGGAAGGTGGTTGGAGGAGCATTTAATAAGCATGGGAAATCACTCTTTCACTACTTTGCAAGTTATGGGGTACCTTGAGATTACTTCTATAGGTCCAAAATCACCAACCAAACTCATTTTTCATTACTGGTAATTAGTGGGAAAGTGGATTTCAGGATTTGCATCCCCTCTCTCTCTCTCTTATCAAAACTCTATAAATAGGAATGTTGGGCTCATTGTAAGGGAGGATAGTTTTTAAGGAAGAAAAATATATCATTTTGGTTTTGTGAAGCACATGTGCTAAAGGCCCTTGTAGTTACCTCCTTGCATGGTGATCCGGACCTTTACTTTCTAATAGATTGAACTTTGCATATCAATAAATCAATATATGCAAGTTTTTGGATGTATCTTCCCTTGTGTTTGTTTGCATTCTTCTTACCTCTTCAATCTTATTACACATATATTGTGTCTATTTTATGATCTTGCAAGGATTCATTATCATTGTGTGTGTATGAAATATTGTTTTGAATGTAGTTGATAGAATATGGAAAACTATTATCACCTTCTCTAGAAGTTACTTTTCTTCCATTTTCACACATTAGAAATCTATTCTCATTCCCTTATTTTGGTACATCACCTCTGTAGTGTATTTTTCCTTCATTTGCATGTTATTTCTCTCTCCTGGTCCCTTGGAAATTATAGGATAGATATAGTTAGTATCTTCATTTCAGTAGAGTTAGTTTGCACTAGGATTAGGAAGAAGAACCAACTTTCTCTAGAGGTCTATCTCAAGTGACAAGTCCTATAACTTGGAGATAGTACCCATGTTACCAAGTCACATCGTGGGCTTAAGCACACACAATATTACAAATTAGAGCATGTTTTGATTCGGTGATAAAACCATTTAACTTATTTTTACATCAATTCAACTTGACATCAACTAATCCAACTTGACATCAATGAAAACACATATGACACTTTGAAAGGTCAAATAATATACCTCTTTTTCATTGATGGAGACATCTTAACTCTTATGTACCGAGAAACCAATTAACTTTCGTTTTGATGGAAAATTCTTGTATACCGATTTCTATTTTCAATATCATTCTTTTGTGGATATGGATTGACTGGTTCCAACATCTCTTCACTTATATACCACAATTTTTCTCCCTTGAATGTAACATATTGTTTTCTAATGTTCCCATATTTCTCCTATTTCATTTTCATGCTTTTGTCTTTAGCTTGTCTCCTCCTGTGACTCTATGAGCAGGTTGGTTTTGACTTAAAATTTTCTCCCCCTTTGAAAATAATGAAAAAGGGCCATGTATAGGTGGCATATAGATAAATATGTTGGTAATATAGATATAAATTTTTCTTACCTCATGAATATCCCCCTAGATTTATGCTTTGTATCCATCTGTTCTAGTGTGTCTGTGGTAATGCTCCTCCACGAGTTGAGGATACCAATTGTTCTAATAAGCTAGTAAACTAGCTCTCCCTACATTTGGAACTTAATTCGAGTTGATAAATCATGAGAAAGCTCTCTTTCCTTTTCTACGCACACCTCTAGTTATTGGTGGTATCAGGAATGACCCCCAATTCATTCCTTAAGTGCTCAAATGTTGCTCTTGCTAGTGATTTTGTCATAATATATACAATTTATTCTTTAGTGCTCGCATATTCTAGACTCATCTTCCTTACATTCACTTTTTCCCTTAAGAAATGATATATTATAGGTCTATTCTTTATATTTGAGTGAAACACTAGGTTCTTTGAGACACTTATTGCATTTGTGCTATCACATAAAATAAGAATTGGATTCTCATATTTTACCTTGTAATCTTCCAATGTCCACTTCATCCAGAGAACTTGAGTGTAGAAAATTAGAGAAACTATATATTCTTCTTCACATATTGAAAGAGCTACTGAGTATTATTTCTTGTTTATCTAAGACACTAAAATAATTACCAACATATAGTTATCCTCATGTTATGCTCTTCACGTCTCTAAAATTTCCTGCCTAATCTGGATATGTATATGTTTTTATACTAAAGTCATTAATTTTGGAGTACCATAATCCATATTCAGTTCTTCCCATTAGATATCTAAGGATTCTCTTGACCGCCTTGAGGTGTGTTTCCTTTGGGTCTTCTTAAAATATTCCAACCATTCCTACCACCTGCATAATATCAAGTCTGGATGTTATGTAGTAAAGTAAAATTGCTATCATGGATTTGTTTAATGTTTTGTCCACTTTTGGCGTTTCATCATATTTACTTAGCTTGCATCCAAATTCAATTGGTGTCCCAATTGGTCTACATTCTTCCATTTATAATATTTTCAGCATTTCTTTGATATACTTATTCTGAGATATGAAAATACCTAGGTCTAATTGATTGATTTTAAATCCTAGAAAGAATAACATATCTCCAAGTATAGACATCTTAAATTCTTCTTTCATCAAGTCTACAAACTCATATGTCATCTTATCATGATCTCCGCTAAATATGATGTCATCTACATAGACTATGACAATGAGAAGATGTTCTCCTTCTTCCTTGATGTAAATATTGTTGTCTGCAATACCTTTTCTAAAACCTTTCTCAATGATGTATAAATCCAATCTATTATACCAAGCTCTAGAAGCTTGTTTGAGTCCATACAATGCCTTCTTCAACTTGCACACATAGTCTTTATGTTTTTTTAGTTTAAATCAATAAGTTTTTCATTGTACACCTCTTTATTCAAAAACCATTGAGGAAATATGACTTCACGTCCATTACGAACAATCTAATCTTTTTGTATGCACCATAAGATAGAAACACTCTTATTGATTCCCTTCTTTCCACTTGTGAAAATGTCTCGATCAATATCAATTCCTTCCATTTGTGAGTATCCTTTACACACTAACCTTGCCTTGGTCCACGTCACTTCTCCTTTCTCATTCGATTTTTTTCTAAAAACCCATTTGGTTCCACTTACATTATTTTCCCGTGGTCTAGGTACCTATTCCAATTTTTATTTCTTTTCAATTTTATCAAGTTCTTCATTCATGAAATCTTCCAAATGTTGATCCTTTCTTTCTTTTGCAAATTTATTTGGTTACTATCATTGATAGGAGTGCGATGTCTTCATGATTCTATTGTTTAATTAGATTTCTTCTTGCAAGAATTACTCCATCTCAGTTTCCAATGATCTAATTAGAAGAATGGTCCTTTTGTACTTACCTGGAGGGTTCCTTAGTCTCTTGCCTTTCTTCCTCTTGGATGATTCTTCATGTGGAAGATCCAATTCATCATCATCTTATTTTTCTTCATGATTGTCTCTATGTTGATTACTAACTTTGCGTATTGCGTTTCATCCACCTTAAATTTTTTCTTTCAATAATATTTTGCAACCACTTATTGTAGTACCTATAAGCCACGTTGACAACTAAATAGACAAGGAATATGCGTTCTTCATATCTTCCGATATAAAATTTTCTTACGAATACACTTGTGTTTCACATTTGATGGTCTCTTCTTCCATTTAATAAAATGATTTATGACTATTTATTTTCAGTTGAGCTCTAATCAAAAGATAAACCTCTCTATAAACTACTTCACTCCAATACCTCTATGGGAGTTTGGATTCATTTAGAATGGTCCTTTCCATTTTTAGCACAATCTTTTTTTTCCTTTCAACAACCGCATTTCTTGAGGAGTTCTTGTGGCTGAAAATTTCCTTCTAATTCCATGTTCTTTACAAAATTCATCGAACTCATTGGACCGAAATTCTCCTTCTCTTTGTGATGTTAGGGGTAAGTGCACCAAGTTGGGGGCAATTAAGTGGACATCAAATCTGAATTTTACATTAAAAACAACAAAACATCAAATTTAGTCTTCGGACTTGAACCATGCCAAAATTAAAAACTATGTCATAAAAATGGTACCATTGCGTAGGGGAGACTATTAGCTTTGTAGAAATACCAATTTTAAAGTGAATAGAAGAGGATAAATATCATTTTATATTTTTTACTAATAGTAGGTCTTTAAGACACTTTTTCCCCGTGAATTTTTATGTCTACATTTAAGACTACAAAATTTGTTTCACTTATCAGAATGTGATAAAACTTATACCATCCCAACCGTGGTGAAATTATATACATGTTAAAAAAAAATTATTTGATTTCAATATTTTTTGATGAAGTTATGGTGGGCAAACGGAAAGTGCTCTGTTTTCTTTATGTTTTCATACCACTTTCACGGAAAAAATCATAAAAAATAAAATATTACTCAAAAAAATACAAAATAAAATCCATCCCAAGATAAATAGTGGCATATAACTTCTCACCAAAGGAAAAAAATATATATCAATTTTTGGTCATCCAAATTGTGGGCAAACGGACTATAATCTTATCGGCGTTTAAAAAAAAAAACCAAGTCATTGAATTTTGAGTGTTTAATATAGCTAATCTTGTCCATTTTTTACAAAAATTAGTATTTTAGAAACTAGATTCCGGATGCTATGATTCATATTAATATAATTTTGTCTAATTTTGAGTGTATGTATTGCTAATAATCCCTACAAGTTGATATTATGTTGTTATTTGCAATATGATGTCCACGGATGACCCTATATTTGTCCATCAACTTCTGCACTTACTCCTAGGAATTTTATATATTTGTTCTTATCATTGTCCACTAGCGCTTTGAACTTATTGAATCTTTTAAGGCTTATGAATTTTCTTTAAACATGTTACCCGTGTCATTACTGGGTGTAATCATCTATCATCAAGATGAAATATACCTCACCATTTATACCTTCATTTCTTGTTGGGCCACAGAGATATCGTATGAATAAATTCTAGTGGTCTGGTTATAGAATATTATTTTGACTTAAATGATCTCCTTGTCTGTTTTCCTTATAAGTAAGCCTTGCATAGTGTATCCGCGGGTTTCACAATCTTATCTATATGTTTGAAAACATTTTGCACTTAATTTTACCATATTTTCAAAGCTCATATGTCCCAATCTCTTGTGCCACATCAAGTTTTAATCAATCTTACTTTTGAAGTGTTTCTTATTGTTTATCTCATTTAGAACATACATATTGTTATTTATCTACTTTTCCCTTTCAACCTTATTTCTTATCTTTCCATTGATAATCTCACATCCCTTGTCATGGTATATTACATTGTATCTTATATTACACATTTGACTTACACTTAGCAGATTTTGTTTAAGGCCTTCAACATATAAAACATTTTTAGTGATGGTTTTTCCATTATCTAAACTCAGAGTTCCCTTTCCAACTATGTTAGCTGAATTGTTATCACCAAATATTACAACAATTGATGCATTGTTTTATAGAGTAATCATATTAATTTTGTCACACTGTCTTATGGCTTGAGCATCCGCTATCCAAATACCATATTTTATCTTCATTTTTCACATGAAATTTAGTTTGAAATATTAAGTAGGACTCTTTTCTCTTGTTATGATCTTTCTTTACAACATACATCAATTTCCCTTTTTGGGTGGTTCTTGTTCATTGGTTAAAACTACATTTTCTTCTTGTAGTAGTTGAGGTAGTCATTACTATGGTTCAAAGTATGGTGTAAAATGGGCCAATTGTTCTTCTATAGTCTCTAAAGAACTTTCTACACTAAACATCCTTATGCCCAAACTGATTGCATGAATAATAGTAACCATAAAAATAATGTTTGTACCTCATAGCATAGGTAATTCTAGGAAATAATTCTTTTTTTTTTAGGGTTATTTCAATGTATTTCCTATTTGTGGTGGATGAGGTCTTAGAAGATGATAAATTCTTGTTTTCTTCATATTTTTCTAGCTCATTTCCTTTACTTTCTTCTTTGAAACCAATTCAAGATTTGTCATAACACTCAAACCCTTTTCAAATTTTTGTACACCTTTAGCTTGTTGCTCATTTTCTCCATCTTAGCTTTCGATTTCTCTATTTCTTACTTCATCTTCGTGCAATATTCCTCCTTTAATTTGTAGGAGTTTGAAATATTTTACTCTTAGCCTGTTGTGTTTCCAATTCCTTTAGCTCATTGGCCTCTTCTTCTTCTCTTGGAGATTGTCTTCCTTCAAAGATGTGGATTTTTTCTTCATAATCCTTTAATGTGCATCTCATCTTTTGATTCTTTTTCCTTCATAGTTTCAACTCTTCAATAGCACACACTAGCTAAGCCTCAAGATTAAATGCATCTTCTTCTTCCTCAGAGTCATCACAATCAACTCTATTCTTCCCTTTGAATTTTCACTCTTTAGATGCATCCATATCCATAAATATACATTCAAACTTGATCTTCATCATGTTCATTCTTAGAGCTTCCTAGGTTGCTAGAATCAGAATCACTTGATTCTTCTTTTGAATAGAAGTTTCTTTTATTTTTAAAGAACTTCTTCTTGTACCCATTTTCTTTTATGCTCTCCTCTTCATGCTCAGGAAGAGATTTTGTATTTTTATTTGGACATTTTACAACAAAATGACCTACTTGTCTGCATGAAAAGCATTTGAAGGGATGTTATCTTTTATACTTACCTGAACCTCTTTTTAGTTTTGTTATGAACATTACTTCAATATTTTTCTCATCGAACTCATTTTCTACAGATTGATTCTTCTTCTTCTTCTAGCTTGGAATGAGTTTATTTCATGAATTTGAATGCTACTTCTTTTTCTTGTTCATATTTGACCCAACATTCCTCATCTCGTATGTTGATAGAGTGCTCTGTAGGTCATCCATCGTGAGATTCTTCATGTCTTTGGCTTCCTCTAAGGCTGAGACCTTAACATCATAATTTCTAGTCGGGGATCTCGAACCTTCCAACAATAACAAATTATTCTAACTTCTCTCATAAGCCTCGACCTTGTTTATGACTTCATCTGTTCTTTGTATGTAGTTCATTATGCTCTTATCATCCTTCATTTTCACATTATTGACTTGAGCTTTGTATGTGTGTAGTTTAGCTAGCTTGACCTTTTCATCACCTTCATAAAATGCTCTCAAATTTGGTCCATATCTCCTTTGGTTTTGTGTAGTGAATAAATGTGACAAATTCTATTTCAAATAGGAGCGCATAGAATGGCATTCGTTTCTCTTGAGTTGCATTCATATTTTTGTATATATGGAATAATTAATCGTGTGGATAGAATGGAGTAACCTTTCTCAACTCATTCCCAGATATTAAAACCAAATGATATCAAATATGTCTTCATCCTTATTATATGGAATGCATAATTCATTCCAAGTGAAGAGTGATGATCTTGATAGTTGCAAAAAACGCCTTATGTACCTAATTTTCTACCATGCTTGTGATAAGAGGATCTCCTTGAAGATTTTATGCTTCTACTATAAGGACATCCTCTCGATACCAATTGTTCGACATAACAAGCACTAAGAATGGGGTGAATCAATGCCAATTTAAAATCTTTCACTTAATGCCAATTTTAGATCTTTTAATGATGTGTGGATTTAAAATCTAAGAAGTCAATCAAACATATTTCATGCACAATAACATTGAACACGAATATTACCATGTGAAACCATTTCGGAGAAAAACCCACCAAAAATATTTCTTATATTACAAAAAGAAAGGACTTGCAAGAATATTACACATCCTACAAGATTTTTAGTTGAGCACCCACTCAACCTGTGAAGCACCAACTTTACAATTTTAGCAAGAACTAACTTGCAAGGAGTAAAAAACCTAATTTAATCAGCTACAACTAATATTTTGTTGGCATCGACCTATAAGGAGGCTACAACACCCTCTAAATTCTAAACTACAACTTAGACGAGTTATTTGCATATTCATTTTGATGATCTAGTCACAACAATTACTTATACAATAGATTATGATCACCTTTATGTATCTATTTTAGTTCTTCTTTTCACTCTCTTTTTCCCATCTAATGTTATCCTTCTTACAAAAATCAATACACCACCCTTGATGTTATTTTCATCTGATAAATTAAAACATCATAGATCTTCTCTCCTCTTTTGACTCTTTTTTATTTTGTATCTCTTTATCATCTTCATTGCATTATATCCTTTCTTGTGCCCTTCATCGTTAGTTCAAATCCCTCTTTTTCCTAAAAACCCAAAAATGGCTCTGAATATGAAATATATTGACAATCAAACCATTCCTTCACTTTGAGTTTTGTGTCATGCACCTTCTTGCTCTGTCACCTAAGAATTTGACCCATTAAGTGAATGTAAGTAACACCAGATCTAGTTCCTTCTATGTTCGTCATGATTACAATGTTTTCCATGCATCTACAAGAGTAATTTATTAGCTTTTGGGAAAATAGAATTTCCCATCTTTTTACAATTTCCAACATGATAGAGATGAACTAGTTGTTTCCTTCTTCAATATTTTATTTTCACTTGAATTTTGGGATCACATAGAAAATTCCAAGAGTATTACTAGAAGATCAATAAGTATTAAATGTAGGTACACGGAAAAATGGATTTATTCATTTTTTTTGGATTTTAAGTGGTGTACCTAGCCATAATCATCTGACAATCCAATTACCATTGATCTTGGAAAACTAACTCTCACTTGTCCATGTTTGAATCAATTTGATTGATTTTGACCCCCATCTAGTCCACATTCTATTAGTTTACAACTTTCCTTGGCTCCTTTGACTTTCTCCTTTGTGTTGCGACACTTTTCTTTACTTTGTGGGTTTTTAGTTATCTGCGTCTCTTCCATGCTTTTCGTGGATTTTACAATTTCATGTAGCTTTATTCCTCATCTACTGTCATTCCAAAAATTTGTTCCAAATCCATGACTCTATCCCTTAAACTTGTGGATTTTGTAGTCTTTCTCGGTTATCTTCCATTCTTAGCACTTCTCCTCGTTCTTTACGGATTTTCTCTCAGTATCCATGGATTTACTTCTAAATTTCTTAATTTTTGGCTTTACCTTCACCTTGTTGGATCTTCCTTCACATCCAAATCTTCATCTATCTCACTCATGGCTTGTCCTTCGAATCCATTTTTCTTCCCATGTTCATCCCTTTTACCTCCGGCATTCACTTACCTTCATTGCTACTCCAAGTATTTTTTTCGGCTATATCTAGGCTTCTACATGTATCTGTTTATGTCTCGCACCTTATACAAAAACTTACTAAGTCCCTTATAACTTATCCTCGGTCATCCTTAAGCCTTTGTGAGATGACACTACCAATCAACCTTCTTCTATCTCGTTTTCTCACTTCATTATTTGAATCCGTTTGCAATCAATGCAACTTCACATTAAGTAATCCACCTTTACATAAATGAAAACACATATGCAATTGAAAAATGTCCAACAATCAAGCTATTGCCATAAAATCAAACTATATTATAATTGAGGAGCACCCAAGTGATTCAAAAGATGAAACTAGGTATGCATTAGAAGGTGTTCTAGATTTATTCAACGATGAAAGAACTGATGAAGATCATTAGGAGGACCTATGGAAAATAATTGAAGAACAAGCCCTTATAAAATGTTTTATTCATGAATAAAACACTGAAGTATTGTTTATGGAGAAAGAAAATCATCAAGATCATGGTTTATGGAAACTTTATTTTGATGGCTCCAAAAACTAGCATGGTTCAAGAGTTGGTTTGATGTTGATTTCACATTCTAAACAAGAATATTTCTCATATATTAGTTTTCATTTTTCTTGCTCTAAAAATGTCGCATAGTATGAAGCTCTTATTCATGGTTTAAAATGGGCAAGAAAGAAGGGAGTCAAAGATATATAAATTTTTGGGGACACCGATCTTGTTGTTCATCGGTGAGATGTTATACTACTTGTAAGAACCCATTAATGAGAACATTTTAGACATGTAGGGTGTGGTACAATATTGATTATTTTCTTGTTGTTAATATTAAGGGTATTGTTATATATATCTTTCCCCGGGTAGATATAGACAAACAACGGAAGAGTATGGGAAATCAAAGAAACTCAGACCCAAAAATTTATCGACGTAATGGCACATGACACGAAGTGTCAACATAGGAAAAGATGCGCCTTTGGCGCACGAAATGGCGCATGACACGGAGTGTCGACATAGAAAAGATGCACCTTTGGGGCACGAAATGGCACATGACATGGAGTGTCAACACGGAAAAGATGCACCTTTGCACACGAAATGGCACATGACACGGAGTGTCGACATATAGAAAAGATGCGCCTTTGCGCATGACACGAGTGTCGACACGGAAAAGGATGCGCCTTTGGTGCACGAAATGGAGCATGACACGGAGTGTCGACACGAAAAATATGCGCCTTTGGTGCATAGAAATGGCGCATGACATGGAGTGTCGACACGAAAAGATGCGCCTTTGGCACACACAAAATGGTGCATGACACGGAGTGTCGACACGAAAAAAATGCGCCTTTGGCGCACGAAATGGCGCATGACACGGAGTGTCGACATGACCAAATTTGCGCCTTGCACATAAGGGTATGTCGACATAAGGATGGATGCGCCAAGGCGCACCTTCCGGAGGCGCAACATTTTGAGTGCTTTGGCAGGAAGCGAGACAGAGACCACTGCGAAGATATTCAGATGGCCATAACTTTTAACTGGGAGCTCAGATTCATGCAAGGTTGGACTTTATGGAAAGCTTACGAGGTCCTCTGTCCAACTACGACTTGATATCTTTAATTGGGTGAGAACAAATTCTTAAAAATAAAAATACAGTTCGCCACTTTTGGGTTCGCTAGGTTCTCACCTACCATCATTATGAGATGAATTAAATACAACCTGGGGTGGTTGGGGTAGATTTGGAATTTCTCTCTCTTCCCTCTCTCATTCTTCCTATAAATTGTAAGGAGGGGCTTCTTTCTAAAGGTTGGACATTCTTGTTTTGCCCCTCCCTTCTTCTCTTTGGCAGGTGAATTTGTGGAGTTCAAACCTCCCATTCTAAAACCCAGTAATGCAACCTTGTCTCTTGGCATTTTGTGGTGTATTGTATCAATCTTTGGAGCAAATAATGCATGTCATGGATGATTATCAACCTTCTCTGTGTTCATTTGCATCTTCCGATCTTTCACTGCAAATCAATCATTTATCTCATGCATGATCTTGCATTGCATTTTAATAGCTTGTGTTTATTGGCGAAGACAGATTTGTTCTTCATTCCTCGGTGCATCACCTCTGTTAGTTTAGGTTTTATTTTATGCATCTTCTTACCCTGTCTCCTTGGAAAATTAGATTAGGTTTTGAGTAAACCCTCTGCATTTTTACGTGTGCATCTGAACAGAGGAATAGGAACCAGCCTTCTCGGAGAGCCTTTCTCATTTTATAGGTCCCACACTTGGAAAAGGATTCCATGTTATGCAATCACACCGGATCTCAGTATGATCAAACTAGAAATCTGATGAACATCCGGGGTGCTTGTGATTTTGCATCAACAGTTTTGGCACGCCCGGTGGGACCAAGAGGTCATTCCACAAGATTTGAAGGAATTTTCAAGAAATTTGGACTAAAAATTGCAGGTTTTACAATTTCAGATTTTCACCTTCCAGGCTGAACTTTGAAATCAATTTTCAAGGACTTAACTTGCTCGAAACAAGTCAAAATTTCACCAGTTGATAGATCGGGGATAATCTTCAAAAGGGTATTCTTAGATTTTTGAGATTTTGACTTTCAAAATTTCATGGTTTTTGGTATTTCAGGTTTTCCCAATTGCCTGGCATGACCTGAGTTTCACTGTACTTTTCGGGATTTGTGAGTTGCAGATTAGCAGCATGCATGCAATCATCCCCATAAATTTTGATTAAATAGCTATATCTTTCGGGTCTTTCAAGTTTTATATTATATTTTTAATATTGTCCAGGTTTGGTGTGTAACCTGGCGGAATCTAGCCTTTTGAGGCTCACTGTCTAACACATCTGGTGACTCCGAAGGGGTAGAATTCAGCGGTGTAGCAGAAAAAGTTGCCCAGGTACATGAGAAGAATTCGAACCAGGTCTGATACTCGAGAAGAGGGTCTATTTGTCCACTTACAACTATCACCAGGTAGAGGAAGGAGAGGAAGAAGACCGCAAAGATCACCATCTCCACCTAACCGGACTTTGTCTACACCTCCACCTGGTAGACCTTTTCTCGCATCAACCAGGGTTCTCAGGCCAATCAGAATGGCGCAGCCACCGAATCCCTTTGTCAATTTTACTGGCGGCAACCCACTTGCCCTCAATGCACAAAATCCAGTTCCAATTGCAGCATTGAAGAATATTCCATTTTTCACTGGAGAAAATCATACCACTCCTGGTGATCATGTCAAAGACATTGCTAACGTTTGTGCAATCCACGAGATAAATGAAATGGATGTTGCTGTCAAATTGCTGGCATCTTCATTCAAAGGGAAGGCATTACAATGGTTTAGGAGCCTTGGAGCTGGTTCTATCACAAATTGGAATCAGTTATGCATAGTTCTCCATGAGCAGTTTGGAGAAAAGGGAGACAATTTGTCTCTACTAGAACAATTGACGACTATCAAGAGAGCTCCCCATGAGCAGCTGACTGACTTCAACTTCAGATTTCAAAGGTCTTGGGATAGAATTCCAGTGGCCGTTAGGCCAACAGCTGAAGGTGCTTTTCTATACTATCTTAAGGCTTTGAATTCTGATATTTCTATGTTAATTCAATCTATGGGAGGCACAACCTTACCTGCTGCTTATAGCATTGCCATTAGGGCTGAAAACTGTCTTATTCAAGCTGGTAAGTTGGCTCCTAGGCCTCCCATGCCCTTGTATCCAAACTTAGAAAATCCAAGCACTAGTCAAGCACCCACTTTGGCTCCTATTCCCACTCCTAGAAATCAAAGTTCAAATGAAACTTCTACTTCATCCTCTAGTGCTTCAAATGAACTCCAAGAGGTTATGAAACAATTGCAGAACCTTGGAAATGAGTTGGTGACTATCAAAAGACAACAAGCTCAAAGTGCTAGACCATATCAGCCTCAAGCACAGTACCAGGCTAGGCCACCATACCAGCCCAATAGGTCACCAAATCAGGCTGCAAATCAAAATCAAAGCCAAGTAAGGCCTCCCACTAATAGACCATTTCAGCCCTATAACCCCAATGTTACATCTGCTTCTAAAGCATTAGTGCCAGTCCAAAACAACATAGCTCAAGAGTATGATTGGTGTTTCCCATGCAATGAACCTCACAACCAATCTATGTGCTTTAATGGTGCTTTGAACCAAGCCTTGATGGTGACAAATACTGGCATTGAGGGTGAAGTGAGTCAAGAAACAAATCAGCAACAAGGGACATCTCAGCAAAACACAGCTACAAATGATACCGCACTTGCGAATTGGCAAGCTGAGGATTTTTGTGGCATGAATCAAACAATTTCTCAGAGTGTAGCAGCTAACACAAGATCAAAGAAGAGGAATATTGGTGAAGGGCAGTCATTGGCTCCAAGTGATCTACAACCTTCCATCACTCCACAAGGTGTCGGTAAGCAAAATGCAGCTCCAAACATGCAAGGACAGCCCAAACCACCTTCTAAACCAACTCAAATGCCAGTTGTTGCTGCCCATGCACAAGAAAGGAATGTGCAGGCTAAAGGGCAGCAAAGAGTTTTTTCATCCCCATTTAGCATCATTGATCAAATGAAAAGAAAAATGTGAATATATCAATGTGGGAATCTTTGTCCATCCCAGGCCAAAGAGATCTTCTACAAGCTGCCATGAAGAATTGGTCAACTTCAAACCAGCAGGCCCATATGCAAGAGAATGTCCTCACAAATGTTGCTCAGCCTGAGGGGAATCATGGAGGACAACAAGGTAAATTTTGAAACCCCCTCCATTCTATGTTTCATTAATCATTGGCAATAAACTAGTACACAATTGCATGATTGATTCTGGGCAAGTAGTTCTGTCATGCCCAAGCAAATAGCTGATCAGTTGGGTCTCCAATATGAAGTCATATCAAAGGGGGTAGTGCAATTGGATGGGACAGCAGTAGAAACCGTGGGAGTAATTAAAGGTTTGAATCTTACCTTGCATACGTGCCCCAACGTTACCATTTTACAAGATGTGTCAGTGATAGATTTGCCACCACTCTTTGCCCTATGCTTATCAAGGGATTTCACAGCCAAAATTGGAGGCTACTTGTCTGCTGATTGGTCACACATGTTGTTCAAAACAAGATATGGTACTAAGGTCACAATCAGATCCGAACCAATTGCAAACTTTCATATTGAGCCTCATACTCCAAGCCAAATCAATGCCAACTGTTTAGCATTTGATCAAGAAGATTATCCAAGCACAGATGAAGCTGACACCAAAGTTGGAAGCATCCCAGATTTGACTCTTGATGAATGGGCAAGCAAGGTACATGCTTTTGATCCCTACCAAGAAGTAGAAGAATCTGAGCTAGGAGTCTATTGCATACATGAAGAAAACCAGCCTATTCCTAGCATCACCAAACTAGACCATAAGGATGACAATGAGGTATGGAAATTATTTTTCGATGGATCAAGGAGTAGGCAAGGCACAGGAGGAGGAGCTATGCTTGTTTCACCTCAAGGCATCAAATATTATTCATCTTTCCATTTCCAGTTTTCCTGTTCAAACAACACAGCTGAATATGAGGCCTTGATTCATGGACTTCATTGGGCCGGAAAAAAGGGGATAAAGAACTTGCAGGTGTTTGGAGATAGTGAGCTAATCGTCAATCAAGTCAGGGGACAACATGCTACAAAGAATGACCTGCTGAAGAACTACAAGAATAGGGTATGGGACCTCGTTGAGGATTTTGAAGCTTTCAACATCGTGTCCATACCTAGGAAGAAAAATGAAGCAATGGATAGGCTCGCAGCTGTTGGAGCAACGTTTGATGTGGTTGACAACATCAAAAGGAAAAAACACAACCACATATCCATGTGATTGTGAGGCCAGCAATTCCAGATAATAACACAAGCTGGCAGGTGTTTGAGAATGATCAACAGATCGTCAATTTCTTACAAGAAGAGGCTGAATTCTCAGCTAGGAATCAAGATAGACTAGAGCAGCAGTATGGGGATCAAGTAGTGCAGCTGCGGACAAACAAGCTTCCCAAGGGTTTAGTAACATTGGAGTCTATCTTCAACCCTAATGACCAGTTCCGTAAGGAAAAGGCTAACATACAGGTCAAGAGAGAAGATTCAGAGCCAATTCCGGTTGGGGAAGGCAAAACACTTCAAATTGGTAAAGTGGCCACTGAGCAGGAGAAATCAGATTTCATACAACTTTGCCAAGAATTTCCAGATGTCTTCGCTTGGAGCTATGAAGACTTAAGAGGTTTCGATCCGAAGTTGGCACAACATACCATAGAATTGGATCCAGATGCTAAGCCCATCAGGCAGAAGCAGAGACCAGTCAACCCTCACATTGAGCCTCTAATGAAGAAAGAGTTAAACAAGCTAATAGAGGCAAGCATTATATTCCCAATCAAGCACTCAAGCTGGGTTGCAAACTTGGTTCCGGTCGGAAAAGAGCGGAGAAATCAGGTTGTGTGTGGACTTCCGAGACCTCAACAGGGCATCTCTCAAAGACCATTACCCACTTCCTTCAATGGAACAAATATTGCAAGTAGTATCCGGTTGGAGAGATTCTCTCTCCTAGATGGCTACTCAGGGTATAATCAGGTAATGGTGAAAGAAGATGACCAGTTCAAGATGGATTTCACCACCAAATGGGGTACCTATGCCTACAAGAAAATGCCATTTGGGCTATCGAATGCTGGAGCCACTTTCCAAAGGGCAATGGATATGGCATTCAAAGGGTTGATCAACAAAATAGTTCTGATATATCTTGACGACATCACTGTATTCTCTAAAAATGCAGTGGATCACCTCTTCCATCTGAGGCAGGTATTTCAGAGATGTAGAAGATTTGGGGTATCATTGAATCCCAAAAAATGCATATTCTTGGCTCACGAAGGAAAACTTCTAGGCCATATTGTTTCAAAGGAGGGGTTGACGATCGACCCAGAAAGAGTTGAAGCAATTCGAGCATTACCATTACCAAGTCATAAGAAGGCTCTTCAAAGCTTCTTAGGAAGGATCAATTTTGTCCGCAGGTTTGTTCCAAACTTTGCAGCTCTCGTAAAGCCAATAATGCTGATGTTGAAGAAGAGCATGGCATTTAAGTGGGCATCTGAAGGCAAAGCAAGTTTTGAGGCAATAAAAGAGGCTATATCTCAAGCTCCGACTCTCGTCAATCCAAACTTCTCCAAGGAATTCATGCTATATGCCTTTGGTGGTGGAGACACAATTTCTGCCATCCTGGTACAACAAAACAAAGAGGGATTAGAGCAACCGGTTGCTTTCTTCAGTCAAGGCTTGGAGGAATACGAAACTAGGTACTCTTTCATTGAAAAGCATGTCCTTGCAGTGATCAGGAGTTTAAAGAAATTCAAGCACCTTGTCTCAAACAATAAGATCCAATTATTGGTCTCTCATGCGGGAGTCAAGGACTTCCTTCTAAACAAGGATCTGAATGAGAAACGTGCAGGATGGATCACTCGTGTCATGGAATATGACATCGAAATTAAGGTCACTAAGCTAGTACGTGGAAAAGGACTATGTGAACAACTAGCTTTGAGTCGGAAAGTTGAAGCAGGTGATGAAAAAGAGGCTGTCTTGGTACTACAGGATGGTCAAGAACAGGAAGATGATGATGTGCCCACTCCTTGTTGGACTCAGAATATGATACACTTCCTACAGACAGGCCTATGCCCTCTAGAAATGAGCAAAGCAAAGAGGAGATACTTTAGATTACAAGCCATTCCATATGTGCTTGTTGATGGTGTTTTGTTTAAGAAAGACATCAATGGAGTTCTATTGAGGTGCATTGGGACAGGTCAAATTGAGAGGGTGTTACGAGATTTTCATGATGGAGATTCTGGAGGACATTTCACCCCACGAGTAACAGCTCTCAAGATAATGAAGGCAGGGTATTATTGGCCCACAGTGTTCAGTGACTGCTATACATGGATAAGAAAGTGTAAGAAATGTGCACTCTTCACAGGCAAAGAAAGACTAGCAACGCTTCCATTGCACCCAATTTTGGTTGACCAACCATTTATGCAATGGGGATTGGACTTCGTCGGGGTCATCAACCCAAACTCAAGCCAAGGCCACAAGTGGATTCTCACGGCAACGGACTATTTCACCAAGTGGACCGAAGCAGTAGCGCTCAAAGAGGCAAATGAGTCTAACATACTAGACTTTTATGAAGGAATAGTGACCAGGTTCGGTGTGTCGGCCACTATCATATCAGACAATGCATTGGCATTCATAGGTTCCAAGATTACAAAATGGGCTGTCAAGAATGGAATCTATTTGAGCACCTCTTCAAATTATTACCCACAGGGTAATGGACAGGCAGAGTCCACGAACAAGAATTTGTTAAGAATCATCAGAAGGACTCTAGATGAAAACCAAAGGACATGGCATACCAAGCTAAAATCAGCATTATGGGCTGACAGGATAACGCCAAAGAGATCTACAGGTAATTCTCCCTACAAGTTGGTATATGGGAAAGAGGCAGTGTTGCCTATATCATTAGAATTGCCAGCATTGGAGCTCATGAAGCAATTGGAGTTGTCTGAGTTCGAACCAATGGAGGCTAGGTATGCAGAGTTGATGGAATTGGAAGAAATAAGAGAACATGCAGTTCAGATGATTGAAAAGGATCAGGCCTTAGTAAAAAGATGGTTTGATAAGAAAGCGAGAGCAAGGACCTTCCAGGAAGGGGACCTAGTTCTAAAATGGGATGCAGATCGAGCAAAACCAGGAAGGCATTCCAAGTTTGATGCCATTTGGAGTGGCCCCTACATGGTCACGAGATGTAAAAGTAGTAATGCCTTCCAATTGTCTACATTGGATGGAGAGGAACTTCCGATTCCGGTTAACGGAATCTATCTTAAACATTGCTACTAAAAGGAAAAGGTTTACCCTTGTAAATATTAGCTTAGTTTTCAATTCCTCTAAGTGCGTATGCACATTGTCTTGTTGTAGTTAGGTTTCATTTTCCCTAAGTGCTTGGCACGCATTGAGTTTTGCTTGCTCTCGGGTTGTTTTCTACGAGTTCGAGTGTCTTGTCGAGAAGAAGTTGTGGTATCAGGCTCGGGATCAGATATCAGGTTGGTTTCAGGTTATTGCTTATGACTCCATGCCCAATGGATTGCTAAAAGGCCACTGATCTTCTACCTAGCAGCAGTGATCCCGTTGAGTCGCCAAATTGTTGTATATATCTTTCCCCCGGGTAGATATAGACAAATAGTGGAAGAGTATGGGAAATCAAAGAAACTCAGACCCCAAAAATTTATCAATAGAAATGGCGCATGACATGGAGTGTCGACACGAGAAAAGATGCGCCTTGGAGCACGAGAAATGGCGCATGACACTGGAGTGTCGACACAGAAAAGATGTGCCTTTGGCGCACAGAAATGGCGCATGACACAGAGTGTCGACACAGAAAAAGATGCACCTTTGGCGCCTGCACGTAAATGGCGCATGACACGGAGTGTCAATAGGAAAAGATGCACCTTTGGCGCACAGAAATGGCGCATGACACGGAGTGTCGACACAGAAAAGATGCGCCTTTGGCACATAAAATGGCGCAAAAATGGCGCATGACACGGAGTGTCGACACATGAAAATGAAAAAAGGATGCACCTTGGTGCATAGAAATGGCACATGACACGAATTGTTGACACAAAAAAGATGCGCCTTGGCACACTGAGAAATGGCACATGAAAGGGAGTGTCGACATAGAAAAGATGCGCCTTTGGCGCACGAAATGGCGCATGACACGGAGTGTCGAGACAAGAAAAGATGCACCTTTGGCGCACAGAAATGGCACATGACACAGAGTGTCGACATGACCAAATTTGCACCTTGGCACACATAAGGGTATGTCGACATAAGGATGGATGTGCCAAGGCGCACCTTCAGGAGGCGCAACATTCTGAGTGCTGGCAGGAAGCAGACCCTGGCGCAGATATTCAGATGGCCATAACTTTTGACTGGGAGCTCGGATTCATGCAAGGTTGGACTTTCTGGAAAGCTTACGAGGTCCTCTGATCCAACTACGACTAGATATCTTTAATTGGGTGAGAAAAAATTCTTAAAAATGAAAAATACAGTTAGCCACTTTTGGGGGTCGCTAGGGTTCTCACCTACCACCATAATGAGATGAATTAAATACAACCTGCGGTGGTTGGGGTAGATTTGGAATTTCTCTCTCTTCCCTCTCTCATTCTTCCTATAAATTGTAAGGAGGGGCTTCTTTCTAAAGGTTGGACATTCTTGTTTTGCCCCTCCCTTCTTCTCTTTGGCAGGTGAATCTGTGGAGTTCAAACCTCCTATCTAAAACTGTAATGCAACCTTGTCTCTTGGCATTTTGTGGTGTATTGTATCAATCTTTGGAGAAAATAATGCATGTCTGTGGATGATTATCAACCCTCTCTGTGTTCATTTGCATCTTCCTGATCTTTCACTGCAAATCATTATCTCTGTGCATGATCTTGCATTGCATTTTAATGGCTTGTGTTTATTGGCAAACAGCTGTTCTTCATTCCTGGTGCATCACCTCTGTTAGTTTAGGTTTTATTTTATACATCTTCTTACCCCGTCTCCTTGGAAAAGTTAGATTAGGTTTTGAGTGAACCCTCTACATTTTTACGTGTGCAATTTTACAGTCCCACACCTAGAGAAAGGATTCCATGTTGTGCAATCACACCGGATGCTAGTATGATCAAACTAGAAATCTGATCAACATCCGTGGGTACTGTGATTCGCTATCAACGGTATTCCTAAATGAATAAATAAGCATGTTGATAGGCTTGTAACCATCTATTCTCAATATGATATACCTACTTATACTTGGAAAAAATAAATTACGGCCTCGTATCGAGGTTTTAGTAAGGCCATCTATTTCAAAAATAACATACATTGGGATATTTTTGATATTGATGCACACATAATCAGATTTATGTAGGAAGAGGCAAATATTTTTGCTCAAAATCAAGGAAAAATACAAAATAGATATGAAGATAATATTATGCGGCTCAAAACGAACAAAATTTTGAAAGGCCATGTTACTTTAGAATCAATTTTTGATAAAACAATTAAATGAAACATGAGAGAGTCAGTACTTACTCGCAAGAATAAACCAACATGAAAATTCACCATTCTTGATTGTAAGATTCTCAATCTTGGTAAAATTTATTCACAAGATGAAAAAGAACAATTTATTGAGATTTGTAGAGAGTATGTAGATGTTTTTCTTAGAAATACAATGATTTAAGAGTTTTTATCCCTCTTTAGCTCAACATACTATTAAATTAGAAGTTGATTCGAAACAAGTTAAAAAAAAAATATTAATCAATCCCAAGTTAGAACCCTTTATGTGGATAGAGCTTGAAAAACTCATTTAGTCTTACATTATCTTCCCCATTAAGCATTCAACTTGGGTACCTAACCTTTTACCTGGTAAGGAATAAACATGTGGAAATAAGGTTATGTGTTGATTTCCATGATTTGAATAAGGCTTCTCTTAAGGATCATTATCCTTTTCCTTCCATGGAGGATATTCTTAAGTAGTTTTTGTCTCGTAAATATATTCCTTACTTGATGCGTATAGTGGCTATAACTAGATAGTCGTTAAGGAATAAGATCGGTATAAAATAACATTTACTAATAAATGGGGCATATATGCACAAATAAATATGCCATTTAATTTTTCTAATGCATGTGCAACCTTTTAGAGAGGTGTGGACATGGGATTTCAAGGTATCATTAATAATTTTGTATTATTTTATTTTTGCTATCACATGTTTTCAAACCTTGAAATTGATCATCTACCGAAGCTTAAAGAATTTTTTTCAAAGGTGTAAAGAACACGGTGTGTCACTTAATCCCAAAAAGTGTGTGTTTTATATTCATGAGGGTTCGTTTCTTGGCCATATCATCTCAAAGCATTGTATGATAATTGATTATGAAAGAGTGAGTGTTATTATTTATTTAGCTTTTCCAAAACATAAAAAGGCACTTCACAGTTTCCTTGGAAAAATTAATTTTATAAGAAGGTATATTGCTGATTTTTCTTCACTTTCAAAGCATTTCACAAACATGCTTAAGAAAGATCATAATTTCAAATGGTCAAAAGAAGAAGTGAACATATTTGAGCCAATTATATAGGTAATAGATTCAGCACCAACACTCTTAAATCCTTATTTTTCAAAAGATTTTACGTTGTATGCTTATGCTAACTTGGATACCATTGTAACAATGTTAACAAAATGGAATAAAGAAGTCTTGGAGCAACCAATTACTTTTTTCATTCAAAGTCTATGGAGTAGAAAACAAGGTACTCATTCATTGAAAAACATGTACTTTCAATGGTTATATTTCTTAGAAATTTCAAACAATTTCTCTCACAATAGAATTAATGTGATGGTTGCTCATAAAAGTATCAAAGATATTTTTTGAATAAGGATATATTTGAGAAAAGAGAAGGTTGGATCACAAAGTTCATAGAGTATGACATGATCATTAGAGTGAGGAAGATGATTAGGGGGAAAGGATTATGCAACAACTTGGCTTAAGACTTGCAAGAGAGCAAGGAATCGGTTTTATTGGTGCGCAGAATGGACCTAAAAATGTAGAAAATCAACAACTTTCAGATTGGATTTTGGACATGACAAGGTATCTTTAGCATGGTGTTTACCCATCAAGTTTAGATAGCTCAAAGAGGAGGTATTATAGACTTCAATCTATCCCTTTCTTGTTGGTTAATAATTTATTATTCAAGAAAGGTATTAGTGGTGTGTTTATGAGGTGTGTTGAGCCAAATCAAGTTGAAAGGTCGTTTCAATGGTTTCATGACTATACCGCCTGAGGAGGGAATAATTGACAAGAGACTACAAGCCTCAATATCATGAAAGGATACTATTATTGGCCTAGACTATTCAAAGACAACCATTCTTGGGTAAGGAAATGTCATAGTTCTGCAGATTCTTTACGGAAAAAGAGGATTGTAGCATTAGCTTTGCAGCCAATTATAGTTGATAAACATTTTTCTTAGTGGGCTTTGAATTTTATTTGTCTCCTATATCCGCCTTCAAGCTTGGGTCACAAATGGATACTCATTGCAACTAATTACTTCACATAGTGGACTTAAACTATTGCTTTGAAGGAAGCTAATGAGACAAACATCTTGGACTTCTACGAAGGCATAATTACAAGGTTTTGTTTTTCTTCTACTATAATTTTTGATAATGAAAAATATTTTGTAGGAGGAAAGATTATTGCATAGGAAGTCTAACATGGCATCTATTTGAGCACTTAGTCCCAATTATTACACATAGGGTAATGTATTAGTTGAAATACCAAAGAAAACTATTTTGAGAATAATTTAAAGGAATACAGATGAAAACAAACAAAGTTGGCATACTAAGTTGAAGGAAGCCTTGTGGGCTGACCGAATAACTCATAAAAGGTCAATTTCAAACTCACCTTATGAAGTGGGTTTATTTCCTAGAAGCAAAGCTTCTCATTTATCTTGACCTTCCACCTTTAGAATTGATGCATCAAGTTTAATTAATGAAGAATTAGCCCATGGAAGTGAGGTATGCATAGCTTATGGAGCATTAAGAGATTAAAAATCAAGCTATGTTGTTTATGGAGGTGAATCAACCAAAAATTAGAGAACATTTGATAAGAAGGCCAAGGAAAGAGTCTTTAATGAAGGATACTTAGAACCAAATTCAAGTGAAGATAGAGAAAAAACGGGTGCTAAAAAAATGTCAATTCATTATGGAATGGACCATATATCATCATTAAATGTAAGACACATAATGTATTCCAGCTTGAACTGATAGATGGAGAAGATCTTGCAATCTTGGTCAACAGGATTCATCTAAAGAATTGTTTCTAAATGAGATAAGTTGACACTTTGTATTATAGTCTCCCATTTCTTCCTCTGATACTTGTATAACATATCATTAAAAATTTCCTGCTTTTAATAATGGTTGCCATGTTAAATGGCATGCCTCATAGATATTTTTCTTCCTCCTGGTGTAATTGCGAACATGCTTATGATGTTGTTTTTCTTTTTCGAGGAGGATTTTAAGTACTTATCAATATTATACACCCTTTTACATGAATGTTCAGAATTGGTACAGGTTTTCAGTTGGCATTCATGGCTGGAAAAGGCCATTTTCAGAGGTTCTAGCTAGTTATAAGACAACCAATTCAGCAAAGTTTCCAAATATGTTTACCATTTTTGGCCAATCATTGTATGGGGGTACTAGGAAATTACAGTTGCTTTTGTTTAGGAAGGAAAAGGGAAAACATTTTGGAAACCTGCAACTTAAAATTTCTATCCTAGGATGCAATGCTTAACATATGTATCCTCTCCATAATGTTATCTGTAGCAAAACAGTGCGACAACTAGAAAAACCACAAAAATATTTGGTGAAGATAACAAAGATTAAAAATAAAAATAAATACATTCTGTAAAAACAATTTTAGATGCTAACTTGAAAAATTGAAGGTTTGTGTTCATGTAAATCAAATCAAATCAAATACAGGAGCATTTAATTCAGATTATTTATTTATGCTTAAGTGAGATTACATTATGTGTTTAGTTATTTAAGTTCATTCCACATTTAGAAATTACAGAAAAAAAAAATGTAACATGAAATACACAACTCAATAAAGTCAGAAGTAATATCATTTACTCGTAAAAAAGCATGATCCCACACAATCCATGGGAAATAACTAATGATTAATTACAAAGGAAATACATGTACATGAAACTATAAACTAATGAGAAGGGAGGAAACACATCATTTCCTGCAATGAGGTGTATTTAATTCGACTCCTTGACTTATACCTGCTTCATCCTCATCCCTTTTCTCCCAGAATTTTAGTTCCTGTGAATAAAGAACAATTATTGTTAAAGCTCCGAGTTTTCTCACTGCATATGCAATTACTGCTTTAGGAATATGAATTTATTTCATAAGTATATATAAGGATGTATAATTGAGAATCTAAAACTAATTAGCAGAGAGAAAATATCATCATTTTGAAGTATTCATGGGTTTCAGAATTGTACCACAAAGAGAAATCAAATATAGAATTAAAGAAAAGAGACGTTAATAGCCTCACTATTTTCTAATTTTTTTCTTAATGTGTAGGTAAAGTTAGTGAAAGGAAAATATCATTTATGATTTAATCATGTTTGATTAGTAAAAGGAAAATGTTTCCAAACAACAATGTAGGTAGAAAATCTTCATCAAGCTAGGCTACAACCATATAAGTTCTAGAAACAAACTTCTACGATGCATTGTTTGTCATAACTGAGCTCCTGAAATATATACAGGTTGTAATAGTCAGTAAATGTAAATGAATGAGAATTTTCATCTTCAAGAGGTGTTTTATAATAGTCAATAAATACTAGCTACAACCACACATTCCTTTCTTCTAGGGAAATATTTAACTCTAGAATGTATACTTCGAGGTTTAAGAATTATCTCATGACAAAGGGAGTATATTTTAAATGTTAGAAAAGTGAGTCATAGCAGTAAAACAAATCCACAATGAACCAGGTCAAGAAATAATCACAGTAATAAATAAAATTATATGGTGTCATTACAATCATGCTTTGCAATGGAAATAAAAATCTTTTTAGTTTTCTAATATAGATTTGATTTCACAAGTTTGCTTCCAAAACCTTTATGGGTTGTTGATATGATACCTGAAAACTTACCCATTATTACAAGGTGTAGATAAATGTAAAATAGTATGTTTCAAAAGACTCGTGGAGCACAACTCAATATATATACACATCAGGGAAACTACTTAAATCTATAATTTCTATACATATTCTACAAAACCATTGCAACATTATTAGATAAAGCTAGAAATATATGATGATACTTGTTTCTTAATGATACAGGAAACCATTTTCTATTGAAAAAGAGAAAGGATTCCTCAAAGTGCATTTCTCCAAAGTTGGAAATGTCTTATAAGAAAAAAAAATAATACAGATATTAGATCCAATAAACGAAAAGTTTCCCTTTTACAAACTACACTATTTCAAGTATGAGGGAAGTAAAGGAAATTCAAGGAATGGAAGCAGAAGCTTCAAATTCTCACGAGGTCATCAAAGGAAAATGCTTAGAAGTATCATTATTTTTACTCCATATAATACCATGGCATTCAAAATCTTGAAAATAAAGTGAAATTCATGAACTCGTCATTATGAAAATAAATGTAGATTCAAATGCATCCATGAGGTTTGAAGAAATACTTTACCGATCTTTGAAGTACAAACTACATCCATAAACACGAAATCCAATTAATATGGAGGTAGAAATTTCCAGTTATAAAATAACAATACTTCAAGAGCAACAAATGTCTATTCTATCTCATAATTGAACAAGTTTCTATAATAGAAGAGCTAGATCAAGAATATATGGATGTACATAAATCATACAACAAGCGAAAACAAGCCTCACTAAAAATATAATAAGCTCGACATAAAAAATTCACTAAACAAAGGAGTAGTATGGAAGTATAAAATATGAGAATGGGATGCAGAGCTCAATTCCTAAGAAACATAGCCACATAAAAAGCAAAAAGAGCACAGTTGAAATATAATAGATCTTAGTCAAATCCAAGAAAAACATGGAGTGGGACAGTGAATTAGATGTGATCAAACCTAGATGAACATCTCAGATGATTTAAATCAATGCCATTCGAAAAAAACTATGAACCAATACAATGGGCTTTGAGAAAATAGAATTAAGAGAAAAACAAAGACCAAAACAAACCCCAACATAGGCCTAAGCCATATCACAACATACAAAAATAAAGACAAAAATAAAAGAGACAAACGACCTGGGGAAGTGAGGTAGTTTACCATAAAATCACAAATCATCTAAAATAGAAATTCACAGCTCGACGTGATTGGGATGTTCATTTTGAGAAGTAACCAAATTAGAAAAATCAAATGCAGAGTCGTTCATTTCTTAAGATAGGAGTGACTAATGAAAGTACAAAGCTAGAGAAAGTCTCAATAATGGCTGCCATAACACAAAAAATGGTTGAGTTGTAGCCTAAAGATAAAGATATGAAGCACTATAAACAAATTTAATAGCCCAACTCACCTAGATATGTGAAGGGAACACTTTGTAGACATATATTTAATGCAGGTTGAATCTTAAGTTCTCAAATAACCCTTAGAAAGCAGCCATAATGATAAAATCAAAGTAAAATCAAGGTTTAGCTTTAGAATAACTCACGTCGTAGGTTGATCTGTGAAGTAATACCTAGCCCTCCGATCTAGAAAATACCACCGAGATGATAGGTTTCAAACCACAACAAGTCTATGACAATCCTATAGTACAACAGATGGGAAATGCAACTCACAACCATTATTAATCACATCTAACATTGTAAACCTGACTTGGGTATCCAAAATGCAAAGAAAAATGAATTCCAACTTGTACAACCATTTTATAGCTCATAACTGAAGGAATGAAGTCCCAAGAAAAGAAATAATGGTGGCTAGGAAAAAGGGGCAAGAAAAGGAGTAAGTGCAAAAATTTATGTGGCAAAAAGGGGGTCTTAAGTGGACGTTTTTCCATGAAAAATAAAAATCTTCAACTTGTTTGAGTTATTTGAAATAGTTACACTCAAAATTGGAAGATGTTGTACAAACATGAATCGTAGAATTTTGAGTCTAGTTTCTAAGCTACTAATTTTTTTAAAATGCTTATGTTTAAGTGGGTTGAAGAACTAAAATACAAACATGTGCTCCTTTTTTGTTAAAAAACATAGTAGATAGTTGATCATGCCCCACCATTTTTTAGCACTATTTAGTATTTTTGAAAACCCTTTTGTAAAAAGATAGATAAGAGCATCTAGTTTGTACTAGAATATTTTTAGATTTTTTTAGCAAGTATTTTTTTATGATTTTTCTAGCACAAAATTTTTTAAATTTTAAAAAATAATGTGGCTCGGACCGTGCCCCTCTAACTACCTCAAATAATATCAAAATTTAGTTTTTTTAATATGAATAGAATTAGTTCTAGTTTGTTCATAAATTTTTATTCAATTTTGATAAGTGAAAAAAATATACATGATGAAAGATAGATGTTTATAAACTCAAGAAAATAGCTATAAAACAACATAGTTAAAAATTATTTATATGAAAACCTTATATTAGTAAGAAAAATTTGAAAAATTATATTTTTAAAAAGAACAAAGTTTGCTCGATGTTGTAGTCATATTTTATTAAATATATTGATCATTTTAGTGTGATTTATCATAGTAGAATATCAATTTTACTAATTTTATGATAAATACGTAGTTTTATATGTTTTTGCAAATCCATGCCTCTCGGCTAGGTTATCCAAACCGGTTCCAAGCCTAGAGGTACACCTTGGAATATAGAATAGGTAAAATGTGTATGCATTATAACATGTATGTGTTTTTCATTCTATATATTTTATGGCCCCTAAACATCCTATTCATCTCTTTCACAATATTTTTGTCTCTTTCCCGTCTAGTCTCAGATTCTAATACATTCTTGCATGAATTTTGAGTAGTAGAACTTGTCCCCTACCCCACTATAAATATTTTTGTAATCATGGGTGATAAAATTTAAGCTAAGGACAAGAGTAAAGTCAAGAAAAATACACGGAGCAATTGGAAGAGATGATAATAAATAAAGTTAAGAGGATGCGAAAACTTCAGTGGGGAAATGTGCATCTACTATATCAAATGTACCTAATGTTTTAGAAAATGAGGATAAAATACATAACGCATATGTAGAGAATAATGATTTTGCAATGAATATTGATAATTAATGGAATGATAATGTTGGTATGGATGAAGATATTGATATGATTCTAAATGTTGAACATTTTATCCTTGACAATCCAAATGTTCAACCTTTACCTAAGAATCTAAATGTTAATCCTAAATTTTCATGGAAACACTTTGGACTAATAAAGTGACATTTTTAATGAACCTTCACCTCTAAAAACACCTCCTTCAATTTGGTGAAGAAAATCAATTCACTTAATTTAAAGTGATGAAAAATTATAAAATCAATGCCTAAAAAATGTTCAAAAGAAATGTGAGAATAAAAGATAGGGAATTTGGGTTCATTACTTTGAGAATTTAAATAATACACAAAGATGTCAATTATTTGTTATATTGATGAAATTAATTAAGATGAGACCTACAATGAGGGGCCCGGGGGTTAAGAACATCTAATGTTGTTGATCAAAATGTTTGAATTATTTAAAATATACATAAAGAATACAAAACTATAGGTGTAAAAATACACACCAAATATAGTAATTCTACACGATATGCACATACTAATTATATAGTAAATGATAAAATAGTTAGTAAAACTATATTTGAAAAACAATCGATCTTTGAAGTTAAACAAAAAACACTAATGAAAGCATTAGAGAGATGCAATAGTCTTGAGTTAGCCAATAAGAATGAGTATTGAATTTATCTAGTAGACTCGGATGGAAATAAAAGAGTAGGTTTGATATTCTAAAAGAATTACTTGTAAAGTTTCTAAATGAGAACCCAAGGGTGTCATTGAATATAAGAGATATAATAAAAATAAGAATAGTTCTTGTAATCATGAATCATGTGCAAAACATTTCTTGGATATGACTTAAACATAATTTTCTCTAATTTTAAGAATAAAAATCAAGAAATTAACATTAGCAACTTTTTTCAAAAATTAACAAACTCTTTTATGTCAAAATCAATCACTCACATGCCATTGACGTCGTAGGCAACATACTTGAATTTTCAATCCATTATGATATTTTTTTGTCAAATATGTTGTCTTTCGCATACATCTATCATCATGTATTAGGAGTGTGGGTTAAATGTCGCACAAAAATATGAAAGGGAATTTATTCCTAATATATTTTTTGAAAAATCAACTAGAGAATTTTTATAACAAATCATGTTTGGATCGAATGTGCAATGCATATGGTGGTTTGCCAATATTGAAAAGTTGTACCCATTACGAGAGTACAAATTCAATAGGAAAATAAGTAGTTAGTCTAAGAAAATATAAATTAGTGGCATATCAATTAAAACATGGAAAAAAATATGTGAGGTGTGAGCTTATTATAGAATAATTGCATGTATCATAATATATGTTAAAATTGAGAGAAGAAATTGTTTATGAGTGTAATGCCTACTAAAATCTTCCACTTAAGAACCAAGAACAACCTAGGCTTAGTTAGAAAAATTATGGAATAATTTTTTTTTTTTTAAGTTGTTAACAACCAAAGTCTCAAGGACAATTAAATTCAACTAATAACTTTTCCCATTATAACAATTACTAATTCCACATTATAAATCAATAAGTGTAATAAATCCACACCTAGCTCAAATCTCCTTAGGGATTAATTTAATCACTGATTACATTGAAATTATAGCTAGATATTCCCTGATTTAAAATTTTAGGGTTAAGGGACCAAAACAATTAAATACCCAAGGTATTTAATTCCACAATATCCATGACAATAGCAAGGTTTAATTATATGGGTGGGGAAAGAATACATATTTACAATCATCAGAGTAAATTCTTACTTACCCACTCCTAGAACTCGGTTAAGGATTCAATTTGATTTTTCCATGATTAACACAATTAAAACTTCCTGAAAACATTCCCATTATATAGGAATTTCCTCACCTTTCCCGTGATATAAAGAAGTCCTCCTAACTCCTCATATTTCTCAAGATATGGGCCGACGAACTTGGGGTGAAAATTTTCCCAAGAGTGGGCCTTCGGGCCTGGGGAGGAAAATTTTCCACAACTCGGCCCTACGAACTTGAGAGAGAAAATTTTTTTCAGGAGAAGAAAAGCAGATTAGCGGAGAGGCAGGGAAGACAGTTAACACTTTTTCCCTTTTGGAACAAATCAAATTTTACACCTGCACCTCTAGCGACGCCTAGGGATGCCACGTGATAGCTCCTTATTGGTTACAGGTCAGTGGGCCGATGAGGAGCATTTGAAAACTTTGAATTTTCAAAAGGAAAGGCAAAAAGGTAGAAAGGAACATGTGCCTTTGTCGACGTGAGAAGATGACACGTGTTAGCCAACCATTGGGTGCAGGTTGGTGGGCCGACGGGGATATGTTAGAAAATTTTCCCAAACGTTTTCTGAAGTGTTAAGGCTTAAAAGGGTCTTCTCCTCTCCCACGCCTCGTGAAGCCATGTGTGGCAACACCGATTAGATGTGGGCTGGGGATGTGGAGAAAACTTACAAATTTTTCCAAATTTATTTTTGAAAGCGCTTAAGGTTAAAATCGATCCGAGCCTCCTTTGACACCCAACAAAGCACATGTTGATAAATAATCGGATTATAAGTAAGTAGCAATGGGGACGTGGAGGAAAAATTTTCAATATTAACTTTTTGGACTTAGATCATTTTTAGACAAAATGAAGGCTTATGGATTAGCGGAGTAGTGGCAAACTTCATGACTTTGCACTTTTTGGGCAAAAACCAAAAAAAAAAAGTTTTAGCCCGCAGGTCCGCCCAAGAATATTTTATTCAATTAAATTTGATTAGATTATTTTGAAGCCAAATGAAGTATAAAAACTAAGGCCATAAATTTTGATAGGGAACTCGGTTTTGGAAAATGAGGACTTTCCTGAACGTTCTCGATGTCCTCTTTGCACATAAACCTTAAGAATTTGATTTTGACAAATTTTAAAGGGTCAATTTTGAAAAATGTCTTTCTGTCACTTAGAAGTGAACTGGTATTTTAAATTATCAATTTTGTTCAAATTTGTCATTATTTATTTTTCATCTTGCCAAAGAGGCATGAAGAATTTACTTGGAAAATTTTAGGATAGATTAGAAGGTTATAATTTTCTTGATTGGTTTGCATTCTAAAATTACCAATGTTTACACCACATAAAACCTCAATTTCAACTTTACTTGATTTGAAGGGTTCTTTAAAAATTCTTGATTTTTTAGTTTAGTTTGGGGATCATTGATCTCATTAAATCCAATTGAATATTTAATTTTTCTCTTATAGATTTGTAGGGTTGTTTTGGACATTTGATAAAAAGGAATTTGTAAAGTTTACGGTGAAGTAGAAATGAAGTTTGTAGATTTCAAGAACAAGGATTAAACTATCTCTTTTGCCATGCAATGAAAACATTGAATTTATTCCATGCTAGTTTTAAATAGTTTTCTTTCCTTCAATCAAAAGATAGATAAAAGAATGCAACTTCTTTTATTCCCTTTTTTCAAAAAAAAAAAAACACATGTCAAATGAGACAGAGCAAGGTAATATTTCTTCATATGTGATTCCTTTTCAATTTTATAAATAGAGATTTCCTATTGTATATTAAATATAGATTTCCAATGGAAATAATATCATATGAACAAGGAATTAAAACGCTCTATTATTTCAAAGGAATATCTTACAACTTCTTTTCCATTTATTTTCAAATATAACATACCAAATACATATCTTTCTTTTCTATTCACGTAAACATGATGAATACTAGATATATTCTCCCATGATCAATTATAACTTTCATAGCAAAAACAGTAGTCTTTTCAACACACTAATAAAAAGATCATCCACTTCAAGGTGGGAAAGGTTACAAAAGAATTTCATAAGGGACTCTCAAACTTGTCTTTCTCCTCTCCTCCGAACAACAACATGAATATCCTCCATTTTCTTTATTTCATTTTGATCAAAAATGCAACAGGGGGAAGGCAACGCTCTCCATCAAACAAAGACATCTAATGAAGGAGAAAACCATCCTTCTCATTTCCCCCCCAGCCCCAACCACAATGCAATAAAATATTTTTTCCAACACATGGCAACAACAGTCTTCCAAACACAAAGATAGATTTATCATTCACAAAACATTCCAAACAAAATGCAATTTGCATTGAACCACAAAATAAAGACAATAAAAACACTTAGGCTTCATCATGCAAGTCAAAGGAGCAAGAAACTATGGGGAATGCTGCTTATGCCTCCCAAAGGGGAAATGGGTATCACCACTAAGAAAAAACACTAATATATATATATATATATATAATATATATATATATCATTTCAAATCCTTGACATGCCCTTATGCCTCCCCAAGTACCTCTTATTCCTCACATTTCCTTATGCCTCCCCAACCTCTTATGGCACCCCATATCAAGTAAAGAAATGCAAGCTATTTCCTTTTAAGGTGGAACCCAAATCCCAACTCCTCCACACTTATACCTCCCCAAAATACTTATGCCTCCCACAAAATACCCCCATAGTCTTCTCCTACACCATCCATAGGCAATCTACCCAAACAACCCACACACATGCTAGAAAATTCACAACAATAACATTTGTACAAATAAAAGAAGAGCATTTCAAGAACCAAGCTCTTACCTCTCCATAATGGAGTTTGTTCCAAGTTCCAAATGGAAAGCTTTCCAATGCAAAACAACCCAAGATCAACAAACCATAGGCCTATAAAATGTCTACAAAATTTCTCCAAAAGTAAGAGCTCAAAACAAAAAAGAATTTGCCCCAAAAGAAGTATGCAAAAGTGAAGGAACCAAAAGAGTGTAACCCCAAAACAATAAAATGAATTTGAATATATAGAAGGGGGAAGAGAGAAGGATGAGGTGGATCTATGTAGGATGCCACATCACACATCCTCAACTCCAACTCACAAGTCAACTTCAATCTCCAAGACACAATAAATAAGTAGGTGAATAATATGACAGTTTTACTTACACACTCAAATCAAGCCCATACCCCAAAGGACTAAATTAATTTCAAGAAAGAAGTGCAATTAAAACATTCAACTTGACTAACAAGATGCATAAATAAAGTCTAAATTTAGCTCTCTAACCATAGGTATGGTTGGTAAACAAATTTAAGAGGTATGGGACAAGTTTAACTTGTCCCACAAGCCTCCAAAATCAGCCTCCAAGGACAAATTCTAATTTCCAAGAAAGATGGAGTGTTTCTTACTCCAAAATCAACTTACATACCCCTTACACATTACTTACATTTAATACAACACTTTAATTCAAGGCCAACAACTCTATTAATTACTTTCTTATGACATATTTTAATTAATTAACTTAACAATAAGATTACTCACAATATTACACACCATATAATAAATAATGAAAGGGGTCAAAGCACCAAAAAATAAACACATGAAAACATTAAAAAAGGGACCAAATAAAATAAAATACATACAACCCTTGGTCACATTTAAAGGTGATCCCCCCCATGGGAATCCCTAACAACACAATAAAACACACACAAACAATACGCTTCATGGTGACCTTGTTGAATTCATCTAAAATTCTAAAGTGGTTGGTCTCCAATCCCCCATGTTTGTTGTGATATTTTAAACTTGAAAATACAAATACCTCCTTCACCTCATGGCCATATTAGAACATCCAAATGAATATAAATATAATTTTAAGATCATCGACATATATGTGAATCACAACAATCATCAAGACAATTAGCAGTATCACTTACAATTTCATCCACAACTATATCATCATCAATTTTAATTCAATTCTCATTTTCTAGGTCTACTCAAAATATCCAAATATCACAAGTCCAAACAACATCTATAATGTAACCATGTCAAACAATATATCAACATCAATATCTAAAATGTCTCTAATAATCATCATGCACCATATATGAATCAAAGTCCACAATAAACCATGATCTAACATCTAACATCATACTAAATTAAACTATAACAATGTCCATAATATAGTTAGTAGTATCAGGATCAATATCACAAGGTGTCGAAGGAAAGGGCACTACATCCCCTCCCCTTAGGCTCGACTTCCTCCTAGAAGTCACTAGAATAGATGTGGGAACTGAACTCGTAACAAAGTAGCATCCTCCCATGTAGCTGCAGTCTCATCATATCTATCCCACTACACCTATACCTGATCAATCTCTCTTCCTCGAAGGCCTAGGGTCTTACGATCTATAATGTGAATGGGCTCCACCATCACTTACCCCTAATCTGCACCTGCAATGATGTCCAATCTAACACATGAGAAGGATCTGCAACATATCTCCTAAGAACTAAAACATGAAACACATCATGTATGCGAGACAAGCTAGGTGGCAATGCTAGATGGTAGGCCAAAGGGCGATACACTCCAAAATCTCAAAAGGACCCACGAATCTAGGAGCTAACTTAGAACCTTTTCCATAATGGATAGGGATCTTGTGTGGCTTGACACAAAGGAACACCTTCATGCCCACATCAAAACTACGATCGGTCCTATGCTGGTCAGCATACTTCTTCTACTGTCCTTTGCCTCATGTAGTCTTTTCCTGATCATAACCACCTGCTACTCCATGTCCTGTAACAACTAAAGCTAGTCCAAGAGAAACCTTGTCCTCTAACTTGTCCCAGCTAAGAGGTGTCCTACACTCTCTGCCATACAAGGCCTAAAAAGGAGCCATGCCTATAGAACTCTAAAAACTATTATTGTAGGAAAACTCCACCAAGTACAAGTACTCCTCCCATCTCGCCTGATGATCCATCACATACATCCTAAGCATGTCCTCTAAAATCTGATTCACCTACTCAGTTTGTCCATCTGTCTCATGGTGATATGTTGTGCTGAATTTGATCCTCGTCCCAAGGGCATACTACATGGTGGTCTAAAAATGGGAAGTATACAAAGGATCATGGTCACAAATGATCTTCTATGGAATCCCATGTAACTTGACAATCTCATCAAGATATACCGTGCCACTTGCACTAGTTGTATAAGTGGTCTTTACTAGAGAAAAATGAGCCACTTTTGTCAATTTATCCACCATGACCATGATGGCGTCGTGGTGGTATCTCGACATCGGTAGCCCAACAATGAAGTCCATGGAAATGGTGTCCCACTTCCACTCCGAGTATAACATGAGGATAGAGAAGGCCAACTGGATGTTGATGCTCGACCTTCACTTTTTGGCACTCTAAACAACGACACAAACTGAGCCATGTCTCTACAAAGTCCCCTCTAGATAAAAATCTATCTCAAGGTGGCATGTGCATCTTCTTCACCCCGGGATGGGCTGAATAGGGTGCATGATGTGCCTCTACCAAGATGTCCTACCTCAAGCCTCCATCTCTAGGGAACATAAATCCGACCTCTCTGCCTGAGAAGACCATCTACCTCTAAAGAAAACCCATCAAACTTCCCTCAAGGGGTCTCTGAGACTCGATCTCTTCTCTGGATGCAATGTAGAAGCTATCATGAGGAAGCTGCTATAGAATCTGCTCCACAAATCTATGTGCTCACTAAGGTGGCCATAGCCACATGCCTCCATCTGTTAAGAGCGTCTACAACCACATTCTCCTTCCCTTTCACATGCTCTATCTCCATATCATACTCACAAAAGCAACTCCATCCAACGCCGCGGTGATGAGAGCATTGAGATTGGGCTGTGTGAAGAGGTGGCGAAGACTCAAATGATCATTCTTGAGTGTGAATCTCCGCCAAGAAGAAAGTGTCTCCATCAAACCAAGGCATGCACAACTGCCAATGAAGCTCAAGATCATGAGTTAGATAATTAAGCTCATAATATTTGAGTTTGTGAGACTCAAAAGCCACCACTCTACCCTCTTGCATCAATACACCTCCAAGTCCTACCAAAGAAGCATCTGTGCATACATAAAAAACTCACCCTGTGGATCCGGCACTACAAGAATAGGTGTTGTAGTGAGACATTCCTTCATGTCCTGAAGGCATGCTTGCACTTGTCTGACCAAACAAACTTCTTCCCTTTCCGCTGAAGGAAGTGATGGGGTGTGCAATCCAAGAGAAGTCATGAACAAATCTCTTGTAATAACCTACTAATCCCATGAATCTACACACCTCAGTCACAGTAGTGGGTGCTGGCCAATCCATAATAGCTCTAATCTTGGAAGGATCAACTGTGATACCTCCCCGAAATGATATGACCCAAATACTACACCTCTGTTTGAAAGAATGCACACTTCTCCAAGTTCCCATAAAGTTGCTGCTCACGAAGACACTGAAGAACCTAGCAAAGGTGCCCCTCGTGCTCCTCACGTGTATATGATGAGTAAATCAAAATGTCATCAAGGAAGATGAGCATGAAGCGATCTAAGAAGGTCCTAAATACCCCATTCATCAAACTCATAAACACTATGGGGCATTGGTCAAGCCAAAAGGTACCACTTGTGAACTCATAGTGGCCATATCTCGTATGGAAGGTGGTCTTATGAATATCCACCTCCAAAATCCTCAGCTTGATGGTAGCTTGACTTAAGGTCTATCTTAGAGAAAATTGTGGCTCCCTTCATCTGATCAAACAAATCATCAATGCATGGAAGGGGATAATGATTCTTGATCATTACTTTGTTCAGCTGGCGGTAATCAATACACAACCATAAGGATCCATCCTTCTTCTTTACAAAGATCACCGGTGCACCCCAAAGGGATACACTAGGATGAATTAGGCATTTCTCTAGAAGGCCCTCAAGCTACAACTTGAGCTCACAGAGTTCAGGGGTAGTCATCTGATAAGGTGCTCTCATGAGATAGGCTCTTCTCCCAAAACTAGATCTATATGAAAATCTATCTCATGTGGGGTGGTAACCTTGGTAGCTCCCCTGGAAAGACATCAAAAAATCTCTCAAAATGGGATGGTCATCTAGCGATGGTCCACTAGACCCATCCTCTGATCGGTCACTAACTGTGATAGAAAACATCTGACAACCCCATTACACACACTCCTTTAAGCTACATAGTGGAGATGGTGTGAATAGAAATGGTCTCCTAACCCCACTATCATTGCCTCAACTCCTAGATCATTTGTACAAGATATGATCTTGTGGTAACAATCCACTTTGGCTCTATGTGCAGATAACCAGTCCATGCCCAAGATGACTCCATAAGATCCCAATGGAAGGATACGAAGATCCGAGGTAGTGGTAAAAGGTCCCAAATCCACTACACACTCCTTAACTAAGGAGTCTACAGAGATCTTGGCTCCAGAAGCCATCTCAACATCCCAACTATGACCCTGCCTAACTGCCACTAGCCTGCATCTCTACTAAAGATGGTGCAATAAAAGGAATCAAAAGAACCAAAATCAAACAAAATGGAGGTAGGAATACCACCAATGCTACTTGTAGTCTCAATAACTATACTTTGATGCTCTTCTTAGGTGGTTCTCAACCACTACGTACATCCTATGATTGTGCCCCATGTCACCAACAGTAGGCTCTAGATCATGTGTCTTACCCTTGTTATTAGGGTTCTATGGGCAGTCTCTCCAAAAGTGTCCAGTAATACCACATCCAAAACAACCACCTAATCCTCTCCCATGAGTAGCAGCTCCAGTCGGTGCCCTAGAGGGTGTGTTGTGGATCTTGATGACCTGGTTATGGAATGTTGAGGTCTCTTTGGTGAGCTCCTATTGAATGAGCTCTAGGTGCTCCTTGTGTCCTAATGGGACCCCTAGGAGGAGGCCCCATACTCCACCCCTTTGTGCATCAAATCTCCATGGAGGTCTATATGGTGGGTGAGACTACTGCTTGTTGCTATTGTTATGGTCTAAAAGATGACTGTGTTGAACCCTGTCCACCATGAGGAGGAGGTACTTGACCCCCTTGATCTGTTGTCTTGCATCTGCTGTATGCGGCTCAAACTCGATCTCTCTAGCTCTTGGGCCTTTCCCCGATTCTCCTTTGCTATATAGGCCTTCTCAACGACCTTAGCTAATGTCTGTGGAAATGGATCTACACTACACCTCCAATGTCTAGATTCAGGCCCCAGATGAACTTGTGGATCCACACCCACTCATCCTACATGTAATCAACATACTGGAGTAGATCCAGAAATCTACTCTCATACTCAGCCACTGTAAGAGATGCTGTCGGAGGTCATGAAACTCATCAATCCTCTTTGTATGAACCTCTGAGATAAATATATGCTCTTGAACCACTCCTCAAAGAGTTCCTAGGTAACTGTCTCATAATCAACATGGAGCTTCTTCTCCTCTGTCCTCCACCAGACACCTGCTCCATCCCTCAGTAGATGGATCACAACATGAGCTTTCGTGTTGCTAGAACAAGGGCAGAGCTTGAAGCATCCACTCAAGCTCACCAACCAGGCCTCTTTCCTAAAATCCACCTATGTCACCAAAATAATGAGCTGGTCGTAGCTTCAGGATCTCCCTGATGTGATCTACTATCTGTAGTCTAGTGGCCCTAGGCCTCTCTGCATGCTCATCTCTAATCCTAGGGCTCGAGACCTATCTTTGTGTCCTGAAACTCGGTCTCCTTGTCCCCTCTGTGGTGACTCTGCTCTAACTGACTCCTCATGGGAGTTCTCTCCTCTATGATCCTCATCTATGCCGAGGAGATGCATGAGCCTCAATGGATGTCACCTTATCATGTCCAACTGAATGTGCTCCTACGGTCCCTCCGCATAGAGCGACATTAACATCCTGAAGTGTCTGTAAAATTTGTGGTAGGATAGCTGCTACAACATGATCTGGTGGTGGTAAGTCTAGGTCTATGTGAAAAGACCCCTCATCTTGTCCGCACCTCCTACACAGACCAAGGCGAGAGTTAGTTCACTATTCTAGGTTTTATTCAGTTTTCCATGTCCACTAAATATGTAATTTCCCACAAGTTGCTCTCTATATTTAAAAGTGTGCTAGGTTAATATTGTACTAGGTTTAAATGTTCATGTCTCAAGTTTTCTAGTGTGCCCAAGGGTCCAAACTTTTGAACCCACTCTAATACCAAGTGTAACACCCACTAAAATCTTACACTTGAACTAAGAACAACCTAGGCTTAGTTAGAAAAATTATGGAATAATTTTTTTTTTTTAGTGTTAACAACCAAAGTCTCAAGGACAATTAAATTCAATTGATAACTTTTCCCATTAAAACAATTACTAATTCCACATTATAAATCAATAAGTATAATAAATCCACACCTAGCTCAAATCTCCTTAGGGATTAATTTAATCATTAATTACATTGACATTATAGCTAGATATTCCCTCATTTAAAATTTTTAGGGTTAAGGAGCAAAAAATTAAATACCCAAGGTATTTAATTCCACAAGATCCATGACAAGAGAAAGGTTTAATTACAGGGTGGGGAAAGAATACATATTTAAAATCATTCCAAAGATATAAAGAGTAAATTCTTACTTACCCACTCCCATAACTTAGTGAAAGATTAAATTTCATTTTTCCCATGCTTATCACAATTAAAACTTCCTGAAAACATTCCCATTAGATAGGGAATTTTCTCACCTTTCCAGGTGATATAAAGAAGTCCTCCTAACTCCTCATATTTCTCAAGTTATGGGCCGACGGAACTTGAGGTGAAAATTTTCCCAAGAGCAAGCTGCGGACAGGGGGAGGAAAATTTTCCCAACTCGGGCATACGGACTTGGGAGAGAAATTTTCACCTGGAAGGAGAAAAGACGGACCAATAGAGCGGGGAAGAAAGAGTTAGCACTTTTTCCCTTTTGGGACAAATCAAATTTTACACACCCACTGCACCTCAAGCGACGCCTGAGGAGGCCACATGGCAGCTCCTTATTGGCTGCGGGGTTAGTAGCCGGGGGGAGGAGCATTTGGAAAATTTGAATTTTCAAAAGGAAAGGAAAAAAGGGTCGAAAGGAACCCAAACCTCCATCAACACGAGAAGATGACATGTGTTAGCCAACCATTGGCTACGGGTTGGTAGGTGGCGGGGATATGTTAGAAAATTTTACCCAAAAAGTTTTTCTAAGCGTTAAGGCTTAAAAGGGTCCACTCCTCTGTGACACCTCATGAAGCCACGTGGTAGCACAATTGATTGGCTGGTGGCGGGGGCTATGGAGAAACTTACAAATTTTTCCAAATTTATTTTAAAAGTGCTTAAGGTTAAAATCGATCTGAGCCTCCTCTGCCAATGCCCAACGAAGCCACGTGTCGATAAATGATTGGCTGTGGGCAACGAGGCCGTGGAGGAAAAATTACCAAATTAACTTTTTGGACTTAGATCATTTTTAGACAAAATGAAGGCTTACGGATTAGTGGAGTGGCGGAAACTTCATGACTTTGTAATTTTTGGGCAAAAAAAAAAAAAGAAAGTTTTAGCCCATGAGTTAGCCCAAGAATATTTTATTCAATTAAATTTGACAGTTAGATTATTTTTGAGGCCAAATGAAATAAAAACTTCAGAAGGCCATAAATTTGGATAGGGAACTCGGTTTTTGGGAAATGAGGACTTTTTGGAACGCTCTCGATGTCCTCTTTGCACAAAACCTTAATAATTTGATTTTGACAAAGTTTTAAAGGGTCAATTTTGAAAAACATTTTTGTCACTTAGAAGTGAATTGGTATTTTTAACTTATCAATTTTGTTCAAATTTTTTATTAATTCTTTCTCATCTTGCCAAAGAGGCATGAAGGATTTTACTTGGAAAATTTTAGGATAGATTGCAAGGTTAAAATTTGCTTGATTGGTTTGCATTGGAAAAATTACCAATGTTTACACCGCAGAAAACCCACAATTTCGCCTTTACTTGATTTGAAGGGTTCTTTAAAAATTTCTTGAGTTTTTTAGTTTAGTTTGGGGATCATTCTGATCTCATTAAGTCCAATTGAATATTTCATTTGTCTCTTATAGATTTGTAGGGTTGTTTTGGACATTTGATAAAAAGGAATTTGTAAAGTATACGGTGAAGTAGAAATGAAGTTTGTACATTTCAAGAAGAGAGATTAAACTATCTCTTTTGCCATGCAATAAAAACATTGAATTTATTCCATGCTAGTTTTAAATAGTTTTCTTTCCTTCAATCAAAATTTAGAGACAAGAATGCAACTTCTATTATTCCCCTTTTTTAAAAACTTGTCAAATGAGACAGAGCAGTGCAATATTTCTTCATACGTGCTTCCTTTTCACTTTTATAAATAGAGATTTCCTATTGTATATTAAACACAAATTTCCAATGGAAATAATATCATATGAACAAGTCAAAACACTTCTATTATTTCAAAGGAATATCTTACAACTTCTTTCCCATTTATTTTCAAAATACAACATACCAAATGCATATCTTTCTTTTCTGTTCACAGAAATTAATACTAGATATATTCTCCCATGATCAATTACAAATTTCATAGCTAAAATAGAGTAGTCTTTCCAACACAATAATATACAAGATCATCCACTTCAAGGTGGGAAAGGTTACAAAAGAAGTTTCACAAGGAATCTCTTTCACATTTTGAATTGCAACTTGTCTTTTCCTCTGCTCTCCACTTCAAGTGGGAAAAGGGTTATAACAACATGAATATCCTCCATTTTCTTTATTTCATTTTGATCACAACAAAACAGGGGGAAGGAAACACTCTCCACCCAACCAAGGAATCCAATGAAAGGAGAAGTCATCCTTCTTCATTGACCCTCGAGTCCCAACCACAATGCAATAAGAGATGTTTTCAACTCATGGCAACAATAGGCTTCCACAACACAAATGACAAATTTCATTCAAAAAACACAATCCAAAACAAAACTACATTTTGCAACCACAAATAAAGGTAAAAAACAACACTCAGCTTCATCATGCAAGCCAAAGGAGCAAGAAACTATGGGGGATGTTGCTTATGCCTCCCAAAGGGAAATGGTATCACCACCTAAGAACAACCGCCAAAAAATATATATATATCATTTCAAATCCATGTGACATGCCCTTATGCCTCCCCCAAGTACCCCTTATTCCTCACATTTCCTTATGCCTCCCCAACCTCTTATGGCACCCCATAACGAGTAAAGAAATGCAAGCTATTTCTTTTTAAGGTGGAACCCAAATCCCAACTCCCTCCACACTTATACCTCCCCAAAATACTTATGCCTCCCAAAAATACCCCATAGTCTTCTCCTACACCATCCCTAGGCCATCTACCCAAACAACCCACACACATGCCAAAACATTCACAACAATAACATTTGCACAAATAAAAGAAGAGCATTTCAAGAGCCAAGCTCTTACCTCTCCATAATGGAGTTTGTTCCAAGTTCCAAACAACAAGCTTTCTAATGCAAAATAACCCAAGATCAACAAAACATAGGCCTATAAAAAATTCTGCAAAACTTTCTCCAAAAGTAAGAGCTCAAAAAAGAAAAAGTAATTTACTCCAAAAGAAGTATGCAAAAGTGAAGGAACTAAAAGAGTGTAACCCCAAAACAATAAAATGAATTCGAATATATAGAAGGGGGAAGAGAGGGGGATGAGGTGGATCTATGTAGGATGCCACATCACACATCCTCAACTCCAACTCACAAGTCAACTTCAATCTCTAAGACACAATAAATAAGTAGGTGAATAATATGACAATTTTACTTACACACTCAAATCAAGCCCATACCCCAAAGGACTGAAATTAATTTCAAGCAAGAAGTGCAATTAAAACATTCAACTTGACTAACAAAAATGCATAATGAAAGTCTAAATTCAACTCTCCAACCATAGGTATGGTTGGTAAACAAATTTAAGAGGTATGGGACAAGTTTAACTTGTCCCACAAGCCTCCAAAATCAGCCTCCAAGGACAAATTTGAATTTCCAAGAAAGATGGAGTGTTTCTTACTCCAAAATCAACTTACATACCCCTTACACATTACTTACACATTTCTTACAACACTTTAATTCAAGGCCAACAACTCTATTAATTACTTTCTTATGACATATTTTAATTAATTAACTTAACAACAAGATTACTCACAATATTACACACCATATAATAAATAATGAAAGGGGTCAAAGCACCACAAAATAAACACATGAAAACATTAACAAAGGGACCAAATAAAATAAAATACATAAAACCCTTGGTCACATTTAAAGGTGATCCCCCATGGGAATCCCTAACACAATCAAACACACAAAAACAATATAGTTGCCATGGTGACCTTGTTGAATTCATCTAAAATTCCAAAGTGGTTTGTCTCCAATCCCCCCGATGTTTGTTGTGATATTTTAAACCTGCAAAATACAAATACCTCCTTCGGCCTCATGGCCATATTAGAACATCCAAATGAATATAAATATAATTTCAAGATCATCGACATATATGTGAATCACAACAAACATCAAGACAATCAACAATATCACTTACAATTTCATCCACAACTATATCATCATCAATTTTAATTCAATTCTCATTTTCTAGGTCTACTCAAAATATCCAAATATCACAAGTCTAAACAACATCTATAATGTAACCATGTCAAACAATATATCAAAATCAATATCTAAAATGTCTCTAATAATCATCATGCACCATATATGAATCAAAGTCCACAATAAACCATGCTCTAACATCTAACATCATACTAAATTAAACTATAACAATGTCCATAATATTTATCAAATCCCGAGGCATCATCCTCCTCGGAGGTGGTTTTGCCATTGAAACCAAAATTTCAATGGAACTATTAACAAGTCCTACCTCAACCCAAAGACGCTATTAGATGTTAGCATAACCTTTTTTGCTCCTCTCGCTTTAAGTCTTACTTTTCCTCTTGGTACATCAGTCGGGGTCACTCTGCTCATTTGATTCTCTTGTGCATTTCTCATTAAAATTCTTGGATAATGGGGAAAGTCAAAGAGCAACATCAATTTGGTTTGATGGTCTTAAAGCTCCATTAATTGAGAATTTGGTGATTTTTGGAAATATTTTATTTCTTGAGGGTATAAAATTTATCTATGTATGACATGAGTGTTTCCCAATCATTCCTAAAATGTGGCTTTGCATTTGATATTAAAACCAAGTATGCCTAAGGGGTCCTCTCAAGAAAATTATAGTCTATAGTAATGAAGGATGTTTCCCTTTCAAACACCCTCAATGACCCTCAATCAAAAATATATACTTAGAAGTATCAGCTAATATCATAAGGTTTTCAAGGAAATCAGCACTAAATGATAGATATGCAACAAAGGTTGTACTTCTCATGGGGAAAGCCTCAACAAAGACAAAGATAAGAAAGGATACAATTTTCACCTATGAAGCTCATTTCATAGTTTAATTCACATAGTTACATCCTTATAGATTTGTACAAAGGTTGTTCAATATGAAATTACAACTTAGTGGTTTCATTTTCATTAAACATTCATATTCAAAATCTTGCATGGAAAATTATAATAGTATAATTTCTACATCATTGATCATCTAAATATTCTAAAAAGAAGGCAAGAATTTTTTTTTATGATAGGAATGAAAACTTATTTTCAATCAACATTACATTTCTATTCGATCAAAACTAGACATCATAAGTCAAGTATGAAATGATGTTTTATTAGCTAAGAATGGTTCAAAAGAAACAAGTGTATAATCTATCTAGATTTTCATTGACAAAGGACATTGGAAAAGAGAATGATGGTGCAGAACATTTAAAAAAGAGCACTTGCCAAGAAGATTTGGGATGCAAGGATGGTTATCTAAATTTATAGGTGCATAAAATATTGTTTTGTTTCTCATCAATCTTGAAGAAATGTTAATGTATTCTAGATATTTATGGGTATAAATGAATAAAATTTCCCAACATATTTATTTTTTATTAAATTGTAGGATCGAGTGTCATGAACTCATTTCCTAGATCAAATGAATTTCTTGGACTATTTAATGGTGAAGGAGCCATGAACATTGATTTTTTTGTGAATGAATATGTTATAAAAACATGATTCATGGATTGAGGAGTTGCGAAGGACTTGAGACCTCTAATTCTACTCTCCCAGACACATATCAAAGTCCATGAGCATTACAACTTACAAGTGTCTTCATATCATATGAAAACATCATCGACTTTGACCAAGTCCAAGTCTCTATTTGGAGGATAGATTGCGAATTTAGTTTCACTAAATAATAATTCAAAAGAATAAGAATCCTTCGAATGGATCTTATAGTAACCCAAGTGTGATAGGAACATTAGTATTTAAAATTTATACTTTTCTAATTGATTTACATTATAAGACTTTTAAATACCTGACATGAGAGATATTTTTCAAGTGTGATGGGCACATTTTTGTAATTATATGCATCAAAAATTTGATGATTCTACAAGATCATAATTATCTTGTAAATCAAAACACGCCTATATTTTTTCTTTCCACATTCAGTGATGGTGAATAGAATCCCATTGAGTTAGTGGTACTCACTAGAAGTTGGCTTTGACAAGAAAAAAAATAAAATACTTGGTTGTTTAAGAATAGAAGTACATCAATGATACTTCACTATTCACATTGGGTCTTGTAACAAATTTAAACTATATTTATCAATGTAGGCCATTAAAAAATCCAAGGCCAATTACTTGGATTAGATGCAATATAAAAATTTCTAGAAAACATAACAACTAACATCGGTTATGAAGGACCATCATCTATAGAGTGATATGACACCCACATCGGTTAGGGCTATTCCAAAACATCAATTACCTGTGTGGGTGTTTTAATTAACTCATGGGAATTAGATTATTTTTAAATTAAAGCAAATCTGATTGATTATAATTACATGGCTTAAGTTTCCTAAGTTTAATATATGCCTATTAAACATGAAAGATAGGGATTTAGAAGTAAGAATTAAGAACTTATAAATTGATGATTATCGTGAGAATAATTGTGAAAGATCAATTCTTGGAGAAGAAATTTAAAGTGAAATCCTCCATCTTAACATAGGTGTGGAAGATTGTAATCTTCATTTTATATTTGCAAATTTACCTCGTTAATAGATCCTTGCTTATTTGGACATATTCCACATTGGGTTTACCACGTTAAATCTTTCTAGGTTGGTTTAAATCTTTGTTTTGTATATATATTTAAATATCCACTTTTATTATTTAACATGTATGTTTGATTCCATTTTTGGCATTTAGAGAATTTTAAAATTATTAGAGTCGTGATATTGAATGGAATGAAAAGAGTATGTACGATGATCAAATTTTTGTACCCAAAGATGAACCGGTTGAGAATTTTGTGAATGAACATGAACTCTCAAATTTAAAAGTAATACCTACAGAGTTAACTAAATACCCATGTCACTTTATCCCTAATCCGATATTGGCTATCGTAAAATGGTTATAAAAGAGATAAAATGACATCAATAAAATTACATCTCTATTATGATTAAATAAATATGGGCCCATTTGGTCACTAAAAAATTTGGATACAAATTTCCAAGAGGTCTATGAGTGATCCTATGGTATCTTTAATAATGAAAGGTCACAAAGGGTAAGTAAACCTCCGGAAAACATACACCTTCTCTATTTTATTTATTATTGAATGATAATGGTGAACCAAATTGTTTTGATGCTACCTTATATGTAGGATAAGACCCACATCCAATTGTGGGAGAGCATTTGAAATGGTAATGAGGAGATGGAATCCTTGGAATAGAAAAAATGGGATTTGCTTAAGTTACCATCTGGTAAGAGGACATTTTATTTGAGGATCCAACAAGAAATTATTTTGAGGATTTAAAGGAAGAAGAGGGTAATAAAATTTGTTACTAAATATCCTGAATTAACTTAGTCAAGGTATTTTCACTTAGAAGGTACCACTTTCGTGGTGATTGTAAAGTGAGACCTATGACATTTATTCGTATATTTAGTAATTTGGAAAGAGGATTTGCATATTTAAAACAATTTGAAGACAACTTTCCTTCATGATGATTTGGTCCATTTAATGAAGGTAGTCATATGCATTAATGTTTCCTTTGGGTATCAAGTAAAGGGTAAGGAGAAATTTCATGTGTGTAGGTTGAAAAATATCCTATATGTGACTCATGTAGCAATCTCCAAGGAAATGGTACATGAGGTTTGAGTAATTTGGAATCATGGTTACTTCAGATGTGAATCTAACCATTGTGTTTATTTTAAGAAGCTTAAAAATGGGAGCTATATTATTTCGCACCCCAATGTACAACTTACGATTCCTATGTTCTACTATATTACAAGTGGATGATGTACTTAGGATGGTATAGATCTAGTATGTAGGACATTGTGAGCTTAAGGGAAAGCATGAGATCACACATTACAGTCACCATTTATTATTTAGGATATGCAAAATAATCCTTGATGCAAATACCCAATGGCAAAAAGAATCAATAAATCAAGAATTTGTACATGTTATATATATACTTTATAAAGGTTCAAAATGTAGATATCAAAACCTATTAGTTACACCTATGGTCGTGACTTTCAAATTGAGAAAGAGATCAGGTTCATCACATGAGGAGTTCAAATACATGGTAGACAGTGCCATATCTTCACTTAATCTATTATATGCTCTAAAAGAAAAAATACCAAAGGATACATTTTATGGGATTGTCTAGATAAAGAGCTAATTCAGGTAAAGATAATTGGAGTATGAAGTCCAATGGATACTAAGCTCTCATTTAGCATGCAGCTATGCTTATGGAGGTGTGGGTAAGTGCAGAAGTTGATGGACAAATATAGGGTCATCCGTGGACATCATATTGCAAAAAATAGTGAAATCTCAACTTGTAGGGATTATTAGCTATACACGCACTCTAAATTAGAAAAATTTATATAAATATGAATCATAGCATTCGAATCTAGTTTCTAAAATACTAATTTTTTTAAAAACGGACAAGTTTAGCTATATTAAACACTTAAAATTATATGACTTAGTTTTTTTAAAAACTTATAAGATTGTAGTCCGTTTGCCCGCATTTTGGATGACCAAATCTTGTTATTTTTTTTTCCTTTGGTGAAACGTTAGATGTAGTTGTCTATCTTGGGATGGATTTTATTTTGTATTTTTTTTAGCAATATTTTTTTTTATGATTTTTTCCGTGAAAGTGGTCTGAAAATATTTAGAAAACGGAGCATTTTCCGTTTGCCCGCCATAACTATATCAAAAAATATCGAAATCAATTTTTTTTTTAACATGTATAGAATTTTTCCACGCTTGGGATGGTATAAGTTTTATCATATTTTGATAAGCGAAACAAAAGTTACAATCTTAAACGTAGACATGAACATTCACGGGAAAAAATGTCTTAAAGACCTATTGTTAGTAAAAATTATAAAATGATATTTATCTTATTCTATTCACTTTAAAATCAATATTTCTACGAAGCTAAGAGTCTCCCCTACGCGATGGCACCATTTTTGTGAAATATTTTTAGTTTTTTAGCATGGTTCAAGTCTTTAAGAGAGCAGATTTGAGGTTTTTGACCTTTTACACTTCATAATGACCTTCCATAGCTTTGGTTGGGAAAACAAAGATTTTCCGAGGCTTAGGTTCGGAAGATAGATCCGTGATTGATCGTGCCGTTTTTAAACATAAACTATGAGCGCTTTTTATAAACCGCGATCACGGTTTATAAAGCGTGCAATTCATAAATCGGTTTTATAAATCGTCATGGTTTATAAAGCACGCTCATGGTTTATAAATCATATTTACACACATCCCAATGTTCAAATTACCATGTGATTTTTACTCTACGACATTACCGTATGAATTACTACAAATTTTATCTTTTTCTACACGTTTTCTTATCACCTAAGCTAAAACATCATGGGAGACAAAAATGAAGTCAAAAAGGAAGTCATTAAGTAAAAAAACACCAAACGAATTAGAGGCCAACAAAATTCAAAATGCTGAGCGAATGCGGAAACTTCGTGAATCTAGAAGAGGTTCATCTTCAATCCCAACTATTGTAAGCAATGAAGAACTAGGTAATGTTTCTACTATCAATGTTGAAGTTGAATTAAATACTAGTGATGAAGAAGTTTTTCTATCAATGTTGAAGAAGAATTAAATACTCATGATGTAGCAAATGTTGAAATTGAAGGAGACAATGAAAATGTGAATAAGAAAATTCATGTTGAAACTATAGACAAGAAAAATTTGACAAAAACACCTCTTAGGATTTTACATAAGAAACTAATTTTTTTATTGAAATTGATGAAAACATTTTGAAACCAATGTCTGACAAACTTTCTGAATGACAAATCAGAAGAAAAGCCACTAAAATTTGGGATAATCATTTTGAAATTTTAAATGATTCCCAAAGATGTCAGTTGTTGGTTAGTTTGATGAAATTGATTAAAATGAGATCTACATTAAACACCTTAGGATTGATAACATCTAATATACGTGGTCAAACCTCTACAATTGTTGAAAACCTTCATGATGCATATCACATTGTTGGTGTCAAGAGATGCACTAGGGATAGTAATATTGTGCGTCATGTACTTGCTACTAGTGTTGTAAGTGAATCAATAAAAAAACAACGTTTGATTACGCAAACAAGTCGAATGTTGCAAGTTAATCAAAAAACTCTAATGAAAGCAATTGAAAGACGTAATATCCTTCAATCACTCAATAATGCCGATTTTTGGGCATTTTCTGCTAGAGCACCACGTAAGGACAAAAATAATTCTGATGTTATAAGAGAAGTTGTTATTAAATTTTGGCATGATAACACTAGAGTTTCACCTAATACAAGAGATGTTATAAAATAGAGAGTTGGTTCTACTAATCGTGAACCACATCCAAAGCATTTCTTAGATATGACTCAAACTCAATTTTTTCATAAGTTTGAACAAGAGAATCTAGAAATTAAAATTAGTCAACATTTTTTTGAAATGTTGAAACCATTCTATGTGAAAATCAACCACACTCGCACCACTTGTTGTTGTAGGCAACATGTTGAATTTGCGATGCATTATGCTAAATTTTTACGTATTTGTTCTAATTTTCATTCTGAAACTATGTTATCAGAATGTGGTGTTCAAGTTCCACCAATATCTTCCAAGGATTTCATTCTACTATATTTTGTGAAAAAAAAGTTGGACAATTTTTTTATAGTCGGGATTGTTTAGATGGAAGTTGTAGTACATGCGGTGGATTACCTAAATTGGAAAGTTGCATCCATGAGCAAATTGAAGGTACAATAGGACATAATTTAGTTGAGTTTGATAAATATAAATCAGTTGCATACCAGTTGAAAGATGGAAAAGAGTCAAAATGGTGTGAGCTAGTTACTGTAAACAAATGCCCATTTTTCAATTTGTAAGAAAATTTAAGGATGAAATTGTTTATGAGTATGCGAGACATACACATAGAGCTCGATGGTTGGATGAACAATTCAAGCTATGCAAAGACACATTTCCTATTGGTACTATTGTTTCAGTGGTCGATTTTGTAGAGAATTACACATTGCAACCACAAATGGAGGTTCAATCGCAATATTACAACTCAATACAAGTTGCCATTTTTGTGCATATAGCATTTCTACATTCTCCTAACAGTATAGAGAATGATCAAAATTTTTTAAGAGAGTACCACTTTTATATCAGTGATGATCATACTCATTCTACTGAATTTGTGCAAGGGTGTTTCAAGTTATTTTATGGAAACTTGTCTGATAGGGACATCCACTTCAAACAACATTATATATGGTCAAATAATTACATGTCTCAGTTTAAGAATGCAAAAATGTTTTATTGGATGAGCAGAATGCACATCAAGATGGGTGTGCAAAATATTTGGAGTTTCACTGAGGTTGGACATGGAAAAGGAGAGCATGACGGTGTAGGGGCATGTGTGAAAAGAGCTCTTGCAAGAGAAGAGTTGAAGTACAAAGATGGTGCTAAATTAAAAGATGCAAAGAGCATAGTGGAATGGTGTATTGACAACATGGCCCGAGGTTCTCAAGAAAATTCCACGGTTCATAGATATTTTTGGTTGATAGAGGAAAACATATTGCTAACTACGAGATTGTATGACACCCACCGGGTCCAGTGATATGCACTCATTTTGTAGCTCGACACTACTTCATGGGTCGTATGGACAAGAAAGTTGACATGCTTTTGTGTCATCTTGTATCAAATTTGTCACTTTCTTGAGTGTGATTCACAAGAATGGGTGGAAGGATGGATTTGTAGGCCTCTAACTCTGCTTCCTAGTTATTAACCTCCACAAGCATTATGACTTGTTTCTGCAGATGAAGTTACAACATCCAAGGACTTTGATGAAATTTTGATTTTGGTGCGACAAGGTATTTATGGTTATTTATTTAATTTTTGTATTGAGTTATGTCCATTGAAATTTTAATATGTAATTTAAATTTGAGTTGTTCAACCTTGGTTATTTTTTTGTAGGACATGTGTTTGCAGTAATTGTGACATAAGACAATGAAGAAGGAACAAACTATTTCTTATGTCGTTGCATCGAGGAAAGAAATAAGTTGACTTCTCCTATTATAGATGGAAAGATATTGAGTATCCTATAGGGTCAGTGGTAGTTACTTTGGAACTTGGCTTGATGGTATCCATTAAAAACTCCTCTGTTTGGGTGTTTGAAGACTTTGAGACACACAGAAAATACTCTTATATTCACATCTAGTTCTAGCGACAAATATTCAGTTGTATAGATATCGAAGAAGGCCTAATAACAAGATTCTTTGGAAGGTTTGAGAGTTAGATCATGAAGCAATCTTGTCTCATATTCGAGTAGATCCGATCCGATGGTTCATTGGAATGAATTTACAATGCTCATGTGCGGTATATATAATTTCTTTTAAATATATATATATATAAATTTTTAATTTAAAGATCTAGATTTAAGTTTGAATATATTTTATTTTAAATTTGTGTATTTTGTACATATATCTAGATAGTATATGGTTTTGATTTGAAACTTAAATTTTTTTGACTAACACTTTTATGTTTACGTTAGTGGTGCCAAGAGAAAAGCTTCCACCTTCATGGTTCAGTTGTACTTTTGTTAGTAGAGAATTTTAAATTCTCGAAGATAAGAGAAGCTTTCATTGTTTGAAAAAGTTGTAAATTTTGAAAAAGTTGTAAATTTTGAAAAATTCAAGTAAATTTTGAAAAAGTTGTAAATTTTGAAAAAGTTGTAAATTTTGAAAATGACTCCTCCCCAAGTGTTTACAAGACCATACTTACGCGTGTGCACCGAAATGAGAAGGAAAAAAATTGAGATATGTTATTGTAGAGGGTCCCTACACCGAGGTTTCGGATCAGATGAGGCCTCTCTAGGTGCCACAGAGTCCGAGTAGTCACCCGTCGAAGTTGAATGATATTTTGGTCTCAGGGCTCTTAAGGGACTACGCCCGAACGAAGTAGCCCGGAAGTAATGACCATTTCACGCACCAAAAACCACCTCATCTAGTGTTCACCTAGCCACTCAAACGTGCGGCATAGTCCATTCAGTGCCATGACCCACCGTTTGCAAAATATAGCGTTTGACAACCTTACACTGGCTCCCACTGCATTATTTCACGCGTTTACAAACAATAGGATAGCGAGAGCACCGAAATGAGAAGGAAAAAACTGAGAGAGGATATTGTAGAGGGTCCCTACACTGAGGTTTCGATCGAGCGAGGCCTCTCTAGGTGCCACAGAGTCCGTAGTAGTCAACCGTCGAAGTTGAACAATATTTTGGTCTCGGGCTCTTAAGGAACTACGCCCGAACGAAGTAGCCCAAGCAACGATCGTTTCACGCAGAAAAAACCTCCTCCTCTAGCGTTCACCTAGCCACTCGGACATGTCAACACATTCTATTTGGTTCCATGACCCACCGTTTACAAAATATAGTGTTTGACAACCTTACACTGGCTTCAACTGCACTATTTTGTGCATTTGCAAATAGTAGGACAACGAGAGCACCAAAATGAGAAGGAAAAAACCGAGAGAGGCTATTGTAGAGGATCCCTACACCAAGGTTTCAGATTAGTTGAGGCCTCTCTAGGTGCCACGGAGTCCGAGTAGTCACCCGTCGAAGTTGAATGATATTTTGGTCTCAGGGCTCTTAAGGGACTGCGCCCAACGAAGTAGCCGAAAGCAACGACCGTTTCACGCACCAAAAACCACCTCCTATAGCATTCACCGTGCCACCCGGACATGCCAACATAGTTCGTTCGGTGCCACGACCCACCGCTTGTAAAATATAACGTTTGACAACCTTACACTGCTTGCTCAATCGCACTATTTCACGCGTTTGCAAAAACAATAGGACAATGAGAGCACCAAATGAGAAGGAGAAAACTGAGAGAGGCTATTATAGAGGGTCCCTACACTGCTTGAGGTTTTGGATCGAGATGAGGCCTCTCTAGGTGCCAGAGTCTCGAGTTGTCACCCATCGAAGTTGAACGATATTTTGGTCTCGGGGCTCTTAAGGGACTACGCCGGAATGAAGTAGCCCGAAAGCAATGACCCTTTGTACACCAAAACCACCTCCTCTAGTGTTCACCTAGCCACCCGATGTCTTTGACGTAGTCCGTTCACATCCACGACCCAACGCTTGCAAAATATAGCATTTGACAACCTTACATCGGCTCCAACCGCACTATTTCATGTGTTTAGTAACAGTAGGATAGAGAGAGCACCTTGAAATGAGAAGGAAAAAAATGAGAGAGGCTGTTGTAGAGGGTCCCTCTATTGAGATGTTGGATTAGATGAGGCCTCTTTAGGTGCCACGGAGTTCGAGTAGTCACCCTTCGAAGTTGAATGAAATTTTGGTCTCAGGGCTCTTAAGGGACTATGCTTGAACGAAGTAGCCCGGAAGCAAGCGACCCTTTCGCGCACAAAAACACCACCTCCTCTAGTGTTCACCTGAAACCCATACATGTCGGTGCGAGTCCGTTCATTGCCAAAACATACCGCTTTGCAAAATATAGCATTTGACAACCTTACACCTGCTCCAACTACACTATTTCATGCGTTTGCAAAAGTAGGGATAGCGAGAGCACCGAAATGAGAAGAAAAAAGCTGAGAGTGGATATTGTAGAGGGTCCCTACATCGAGGTTTAAGATCAAACGAGGCCTCTCTAGGTGCCATGGAGTCCAAGTAGTCACCCGTCGAATTTGAACGATATTTTTGTCTCATGGCTCTTAAGGGACTACGCCCGAACGCGAAGTAGCCCTAAGCAACGACCATTTTGTGCTCAAAAAACCATCTCCTCTAGCATTCATCTAGCCACCGGACATGCTTTGGTGCGATGCTGCTTGGTGCCACGACCCACCGTTTGCAAAATATAACATTTGACAACCTTACATTGCTCCAATCGCACTATTTCGTGCATTTGCAAATAGTAGGGGCAGCGAGAGCACCGAAATGAAAAGTAAAAAACTGAGAGAGGCTATTGTCTAGGGTCCCCATACCGAGGTGTTGGATCGCATAAAGGCCTCTCTAGGTGCCACATTCCGAGTAGTCACCCGTTGAAGTTGAATGATATTTTGGTCTCAGGGCTCTTAAGGGACTACACCCGAACGAAGTAGCCCGGAGGCAACGACCTTTTCATGCATAAAAAAACCACCTCCTCTAGCATTCACCTAGGCACCCAAAATTTTTTTGACGTAGTCCATTCGGTGCCACAACCCACCGCTTGCAAAATATAACGTTTGACAACCTTACACTAGCTCCAACTCGCACTATTTCACGCATTTATAAACAAGTAGGACAACGAGAGCACCGAAATGAGAAGGAAAAACTAAGAGATACTATTGTAGAGGGTCCTGCGCCAAGGTTTCGTATCGGATGAGGCCTCTTTAGGTGCCACGGAGTCCCAGTAGTCACCCGTTGAAGTTGAACGATATTTTGGTCTCAGGGCTCTTAAGGGACTACGCCCAAACGAAGTAGCCCGAATGCAACGACTTTTCACGCACTGAAACACCACCTCCTCTAGCATTCACCTGGCCACCTAGATGTGCCGACGCAGTCCGTTCAGTGCCACGACCCACCGTTTACAAAATATAGCGTTTGACAACCTTACACTGGCTCCAACCTTTATTCCACACATTTGAAAACAATAGAACAACGAGAGCACCAAAATGAGAAGGAAAAAATCAAGAGAGACTATTGTATAGGTTCCCTACTCCAAGGTATCGGATCGTAGACGAGGCCTCTCTAGTTGCCACTTTGAGTCCAGTAGTCACCCATCGAAGTTGAATGATATTTTGGTCTTAGGGCTCTTAAGGGACTACGCCCGAACGAAGTAGCCCGAAAGCAACAACCCTTTCGCGCACCAAAACACTACCTCCTCTAGCATTTTCCTAGAAACTCGGGACATGCAGCCGCACAAATTGCTCGGTGCCACGACCCACCGTTTGCAAAATATAACATTTGACAACCTTACAAACTATTAGAAACATGTTGTTGGATTAGACGCAGGCCTAACAACATGTTCTTCATCTTTCTCCTCCCGATAGATCACCTCTTTATTAGAAACATCAACCAAATGTCTTAAATAAGCTCAAAACTTGAAATTTCACTCAAAAACTGATTTTTAGCCTCTTTTCAAGCATAGCTCGACATATGCATTCAATCAACATGTTGATAATCATTAATAAATCATCATCGTATATATAACTTTTCTTTGAGTAATAACACCATCATTCACCTTGTGTACGTATGCACACAAAGTTTCATTCAGGTCACAAAAGCTTTTTTTTCACCTTCAAGAATCCACTATACCAGACCTGTACCTAAAACAGTCATCTCTATAGTTCATGCCAAAGATTCAATGCATAATAGAAAAATGATGGACTCTACTTGTTAGGCACCAAAACTTGATTTAGTCACATGTTTGTAGCCTTCATATTGGGATGAAATAATGCATTCACGACTCATACCTTACTTGTTATTGGAGAATACACTCATCATAGACCTCAAAATCCTTTATATAACAATGTCCCCCTGAGTGTTTTGTATCATACACATCGTCATATATATAGCTTCATAGAATCTCCTTTTCATATCATCAGAACTAATTATCATAAAATCATCAACCTTCCCTCCAAATCTAGCTTCATCTTGTCGAAAAAATGCCTTTCTAGCACACGAAATCACCTAGAGTACCTTCAAGAAGATCATGTATACATGTACTCCTGTCAAGATTAAGCATCAAGAGAATTTTTTTCAAGCACTACTTGTAACACCTATAGGCATGTAGGTTACAAAATTAGAGAAAATTTGACAATTTCAAGTCATGTAGCACAATGGACACTAGAGATGTATACTTGTATTTTTGAATGATTTACACACTTCTAGACCTGATTGACCACTTTGAATGCATCATAACATGCCATGGTTGGGCTTGACATATACACATTTCACCTGTGAAATATTCTTTACAGACAAGTTGTAGCATTATATGTATAAGTACTGATTCAAGAAACCTCTTCATAGACCAAACTAGCTACCTGCCTCACTAGCTCTTATTAGATTATAATCATCACAATATAACAATTCTTGGAGCATATTACGAATTTAAGAGTATACTCACCATATTCTTTAAAATAACCCATGCTCTACGTCTTGAAAACATTTTCCATACTATCGATAATCCCTATAGATCTATTGGTTTGAATATATTGTACAAGTGAATGATGCACGATATATGTGAATTGTTCCAAGACAAAACAATGCAAGCACCCAAGATTTTAAATTATGAATTTAATACAATCTAGATATAATTAATTGTTTTAGCTTTTACTGATCTAGCATATTTATACCATTGCTCATAAGAAAATATATTAAATATATTTAACACTTATGAGTTACTTGGGGTGTCATAAGAAATATTTTCCAATCAACCTAGATGATTGTGCATACTTTGATAAAATTACAGACATGTGTGAACACTTGAATACAAAGAGTATAAGAAAAATCAAAGACTACTTCAAAATCCAAGTGTAAGAAAAACAAACATATAAGTCTCATAGTGAAATCATCTTTTAAAGTCATTAGTAAACAAACAAGACATAAATATAACATATAGAAAAATTGGTATATACCCATTCAAAGATGATGATTAACCACATTACAACGCTTGTTAAAGAAGAATCAAAAAGTCATAAATATGATTTAACCAACACACATGGATATATATATATATAAGAATCAAACAAATTGTGCTCTAGACGTGCACGTCTCTAAATATATATATATATATATGTGTACATAAGTTCATAATGTATGTGTACATCTCAAATTAAGAACGTTTCATAATGTACATATGGGACCACATGCGGTCACAAAATGCTATATATATACAATCCAAACCGTGAATCTACTCATGGCCACATATGTACATCCAGGGACTATAAATCTACTCATGAAACATCTTCCCTCTCTTCGCCTGCTATAAGTAGCAAGACGTCCACAACTCCGGGGATGTAGTGGAGGGAGATGCCACTACGGATTTCATTTGTTTGGTCCTAGGTGTCTCTAAGCATGCCCGCAACCTAACTCCGCACATTCATAAACAACAAGTTTTTAACACCAAAAATTCTAAAATACATTCAAAATTTAGAAACATGTACAATTTAGATAAAATACATGTGAAATCTTACCGCAATGTCATGATCCCTATCAATTTGTTGTTGACGCGTCGCAGGGACAACAATAGACTCATGAGGGGTAAGCTACATACAAATAATTAATTTTCAAATTAAATATTTCACATATATACCTACAAAATTTGATATTGTAGATTTAAGTAAATAATATAAGAAATAATGAACCTCCAAAATTTAAAAATTTAAAAAATTGTGTACCTCAGTTAGTGGATCTGCAGATGCTATGGCAAGGTATCTACAACAGCCTCCACAGTCTGCATATATGGAGGAGTCTCTCTAGCAGTCATAAGCTATACAAAAACATGTACAAAACAATATTAAAATTTACATGACAGAGGTGCAAAGCATGTAATCCACGTGTTCACTTCCAATAATTAGATTTACATTTAGTGTAAAGAGATTTACTAACTCGCGTAAAACTCATGTGATGCGTGCAAAGCCTCGGTTCCGAGCAGATGATGACCCGCCGTGCTCTTGTGTATAAAAGAGAAAAATATTAATACATGTACAACATACACGTGAAACAAATTATAATAATAATCTAGTGCAATCAAATGATTTATTAAAAATGTAAGTTTTTAGAACTTGAAACTTACGTTTGAAACACGCCACCACAAGTAGCTAGCATGTCGACGCTGGATGTTTCCTTCATCAGCTCTTCTTGCTATTTAAAATAAAATAAAAAAATAGTTTTTACATGTATGTACATGACGTACAATCAAATATATATTAATATATCAAACATGTGAATTAAACTATTGTGTATATATATATATATATAATTTAAATTTATTTGAAATTTACCTATGAAAGACCAATATCGGTGGCTCGAGTTCCAAAACATTCCCCAAAGATCTCATCTATAGAAAATAAATCCCGTGAACCAGCAAATGATGTCTCGCCTGCGTGCATACGGCACCACATGATCCACAAGGTGTGGTGCACTAGAATCGGCGCCTCCACCAACATCACCGATGCAATCTGGTCACTATCTTCAGGTGAGAGTGTCGAGTGAGCTCCTCAATGCATGCAATGTATCAATCTCCACAACCTCCTTCACCGTAGGAGGGATAATCAAGGCGTGGGGGTTTGGGGCATGGGGATCCTAGGTGACCTACCAAAGGTGCACTGTGTCCTGCTCAAGCAGAGCAACCTCCTCAACCAAAAAAATTCAAAAGTCAAAATAATTTGGGACCTCATCGAGCACGAATTCGCAATATAATTTCTTCAAAAATAAAGAGGAACCTCATTTTTGTTGCATGGTGGATAATAAAAACAATCCACCATCGGTCCCAAAAATTGTTTTTGATTCTCGTCATCATGGCACCAATGGATTGGGAACCGCTTTGCAAGTAAATCGCAGGGGGCATTGGTTCTGGGTCGGTAAATAATGCACAAATGAGGTCTTTTCCAATTTTTTTGTCTTTGACGGCCGTGATGGGATAGTTTATCCGCATACCATCACCTATAGTCACTTCTAAAGGTGTTCCATCTATGTATTTGGTTGGTTGCGGACTCGACTTCGCCAATCAATGTTTACGTAATGTATTGGCTAAAGTCATTCAGGATGGATTTGTAGCATGATTTTGTCTTATAGTTTGAATTAGGTTCTCAATGACAATTTTATTTTCTCGAATTCTTCCAATGATATTATCTTGCGTTCCTGCTGGCTCAGTGGGGACAAAAGGAGCCACAAGAGGCGGATCTATGTTTGGAGGAGGGTTTTGAGGAATGTTCGAGGTTTTTGAGGAATGTTCGGTGGGTTTTATGGAATGTTTTGACGGTTTGCACGATTTCAAGCTTGCCACCAACCGATAAAACAAGAAAATTGTATACATAAACAAACATTTCAAAAAACCCATGAAAATGCAAAAAAAAAACCTAAAATGCAAAAAAATGATTACAATCGGGACTTACCTCCTCATCTTGGTGGCATGGTTGAATCTATCGCTATCCAGAAGTCCGATGAGCAATTTTGAGGTGGTATTGAAAGTGCGAGTGAAAAAGTTTAGGAAAAATTGCGGTTTGAAATGAAAAATGAGGAAAATAACGAGTCGCAGGATCAAGTAATTTTTGTCTCGAGTTCCGCGATCGTGGTTTTAGGTTTGGTAATTACTAAACCTACAATTCAGAACCGCGATCGTGGTTCCTTTATTTCAGGTTTTTATGTCCATGAAATTGTCCACCAACTTCGTGCACTTACCCAACTTTTATCACTTTGAATCACAACACTGCATTTATTTTCACAAGTGTGTGTGCTTGAGGTCATGGTGTGACTAGGTAACATGCTTACTATGTCCAAGTTGTGGGACTTGCTACTGACATAGACCTCTAGATAAATCGGTTCTTTTCCTAATCCTCGTGCAAACTAACTCTACTATAATGAAGCTAGTAACTATATCTATCCTACAATTTCCAAGGGACCAAGGAGAGAGAAATAACATGCAAATGAAGGAAAAATACACTAAAGAGGTGATACACTAAAAGAAGGGAATGAGAATAGCTTTCTAATGTGTGAAAATTGAAGCAAAGTACATACTAGAGAGGGTGATAACAATTCTCCAAAGACTAGAAGCTACATTCACAACAACTTTTCATGCACACACAATGATAACGAATCCCTGCAAGAGCATAAAATAGACACAATATATTTGTAATAAGATTGTAGAGGCCAAAAGAATGCAAATAAACACATCAAGGGAAGATATATCAACAAAATTGTATCTATTAATTCATTGATATATATAGTTCAATCTATTAGATAGTAAAGGCTTGAATCACCATGTAAGGATTCCACTACAAGGTCTTGTAGAAAATTGGCTTCACAAAACCAAAATGAAATTTTTTTCTACTTAAAAAATATCCTCCTTTAGAATGATCTCAACATTCCTATTTATAGAGTTTCGATAGGAGAGAGGGGATGCAAATCCTAAAATACACTTTCCCACTAATTGCAAGTCATGAAAAATGAGTGTGGTTGGTGATTTTGGACTTGCAAAAGCAATATCAAGGTACCCCATAACTTGCAGCAGTGAAAGAGTGATTTCCCATGCTTATTGAATGCTCCTTCAACCACCTTCCAACATCAAAATAGAACGGGATCATTTTTCATAAAACTCTACATCACAACTTCACCAAATCAAAAATTTCTTGACTTTCGTGCATTGGTCTCGAAATACAATTCCAACAAGATAAATTTTGTGAAAATCCATTGAGAATTTCTCCATTTATGGCTTTCTGAGTGATTGGAGCTGATTTGAGTTGCACACATTTACTTGGCCTCCACGTGGATCACAATTGATATTTTGATTAAAAAGACCATTTGATAATTTTCTCTCCTTATTTAATTTTTTGCATATCATTCTAAATTATTTGGTCATTTAAATATAATGGGCCTCCTTTCATATTTCTCATCACCTAATATGGAAAGATGAGTATGTTCTAATATCATGGCAATTGATATTGCTAGCTCGTCCAACTCAGCTGAGTTGGATCTTTCCTCTCTTCACCGATCACTTCCATCCACATGTCGAGGTCTTCCTTTACACATTGGAAGGCCTAATTCTTGGAACGGCGAGCTCCTTGTCCCTCCACCTTGGGGCTGATCAACATTTCCTCGCTTCGAGTTCACATCTCCACTGGCGGATGATAATAGCTCGGAACTTCCTTTGCTCCGCGGGCCACGTCGACCGTCGAACTCTCACCTTATACTGCGGGCTCGACCCTCCGCGTTGAACTCAGTGCCACCCATCCCAAGGTCCACTCGGTCCTCCTCCATTTGCATTGCCCGCAACTCAGACTATCGACCCCCTTCGCGTCCGCATATCCTTCTCAGCTCTGTGTTGACTGGGTCGTTAGGACCTTTGACCTCCACTCCACCCACTGTGATTTTGTGTCGGGAAATCATGAATTTTTTTCGCAGCTTATCCTTATATCTATAGACGATTTTTCTCCCCCTTTTCCGCAATCCTTCACGTCGTTGTCTTAGTCGGGGAATGCGGGTTTTTACGGCCCGAATGTACCATGTCGACCGAACCCGAATGTCCGATGTTGACCAGTCCATGTGGGTCATTGACCTCGAGATGCTTGCACTCCTCCCTATCGGGGAAATCATTCTTTCTGAGCCCACACATCCCATGTACCAACCATCCTCCAACTTCGACATACCCGCATGCAATGTTTACCACGGAGAGTTTCATTTTTTAGCACACGAATGTCCTGAGTTCATTAGGTCTCCCGAGACATGATTCTCTGTTGCTGCCTCATTCCCTCTCTGTGGAACTGATCATTGGTTTTCCATGTTTGCTTGACAAGCCAACATATCTCCTTGTACCGAAATTTAGGTTGATTCCTTCTACGGAACGAGCCATTTGAATCTATCATCAAGCTAAACCTGCACATCACGATATGCTGAAAATGACAATCGACTGACCCTCCTATCTATAGGAAAATGCGAAAGGAAAAAAAGATGCTAGATCGGGCGGGGGTTCTGACTTGATGGCCAGGCAGAGAACCTATATTCCGGTGATCGCACGTCGCCGATTTCATGTCACTTTAGCAATTAGGTCTTTGGATTCCTATGCTTCTGTTTGCACGCTTCGATCCCAACACTCCATAGTTTGTTGCACGACTTGATTGTAACATTCCAATGCCTTTATATATCATGAAGGGGTTTGATGTTACTGTGTGAAATCTATTCACCTTACCAGCTTGGTGCAATGCATCCGCAATGTTAGCTCACCTTGGTGACAGATATCTCGATTGGTTCCTGCCACAATTCGAAGATCAATCTTTCATAGCTCGTTCTGCATGATCTGAGTTCATCAGAATTAAATTCGCTACCATGGTCAAGGAAATGTAAAAATTGTCTTGATTGTTTGTGGGGGTTCCGTATCTTGACTCATTGCATGAAATATCTTTCCCTTCTAAGCTCGATGCTTCCACCGTTGAACTCACCGATGAGCTCAATCACCCTAACTCGTCCATCTCACCATTCATCCTGTAACTCGCAAGCTTGATATGGTTGTATGAGCTCAGTTTTGGTATGGAGATGGGTTCGGACTCTCATGGAAACAACTCGGTATGGATTTTGTAGAGTGTTATGGTGGTGCGTTGGATTGCTTCATACAAAATAGCTCGCCCGGTCAATGTTGCTCGGTTATGGGCTTGAGGAGATTAATTTAGAGGTGGGGTTGCCTCACAAGTTCTTTGCATTCCATGTAACCCCTTTTAAACCTTTAGTGCTCCCAAGTCTACAAGAAGATGCTTGGACTGTTCCTTAATCGATGCATCTATTATTGTGAATTACATATATATAAATATATATTTCATTTAGAAAATTATTTAACTAAAACCCCAAAATAATAATAAGGAAATACAATGGTTATTATACTTATAAATAGATACGAATATAAATGTGTGTGTATATATATTAACTACACAGTCCGCAAAGGAAGAAATTGTGTAGAGATTATATTAACTACGGGGGTTTATTGGACGGTAATAGCAATTGTTTGGCATTGGGGGAGGGATTGGGGGTTTCGAAACCACCCTCACACCATTTGATAAATATGAGATGGGGGGCGGGATGGGGGGTGCGGTCGGCGACCCTCCCCACACCTTATTCCCTACCATCTTGTGTACAGGCCGGGGCCGTGAAAATTTAACTACCAAAAAAAGTTGTTTACAACTTTTCCTTTGTTTACTAATTCGAATTTAATACTTTTTTCTACTTAAAACTTATTTTAAATATATATATTATCATGGTTATTATCAATTTTAATAATAATAATAGTATTTTCTACAAACAATAATAGTTATCTTTTTAAGAACATTAACTAATATTAATCTTACACTTTAAATTTCCTTTGAAATTTGATAATATTTTGGGATAAGTGGTTTAAAATCAAGCCAAACTTCACTTGTTGTTACATCAAGTTACATTGGGTTTATAAGTAATTTTACAATAACTTAATAATGAATTTACACATTCCAATGAGACTAAGGCCTAAGTTGAAAATAAGTAATTTCTTTTCTCCCTAGTATTAGGAATTAATCTATTTTTATTAACCAAGAAAAAGAAAGAGAAAATTTAAGTTATTTCCATCTACACATATAAAGCTTAAAATTTCTTTCAACCACTATAAGAGAATGAAAAAATATAATATATTTCACTACCCTATGTCTTCCATGTAATACAATGGGAATAACTATTTCTTTACTTTTACAAAATACAAATTTGCAAACATTCTCTCAAGAAATTATAACAAGATTTGTCGGATATTTAAAATAAGTATTAATTTTCCAATAAGAAATGCACACCCATTTGAGACAACAAACCAACAAAAATGAGGATTAAGTAGTTTTCCTTTCAATATAAATTCCATTATACAAAAACTTAACTCACTAAAAAAATTCTCTTTTAACTTCATTTCCATTTTATCAAACTTGTTTCACTAAAAATGCCTTTCATTCCCACATACATTACAACCTTAATAACCAATAATCAATAAAACTTTTCTTTCAAAAGAAATACAATAAATATTCCACTTGAAGTGGGAATTTTTACAAGAAGGTAACTAAAATAGAGGAATGTTTAGTCTTCTACAAGTACTCCAAGTATCAAGTCTCAAACATGGCTCCATCTTTCTTCACTTGATCACAACAACCAAAAATGGGGAGAGACAACACTCTCCACCCAACCAAAACTCCAATGAGAAGAAGAAGCAATTCTTTTCATTGTCCCCTGGAGCCCCAACCACAAGGCAATAAGGGATGGATCAAACACGTGACAACTATACAATGCTTCCACACTTACTTTCAAAAAAAAAAACACAAGAAAGATAACCACACCAAAATACTCATTTTTAAGTACAACAACATCCCAAAACAATGGCTCTAAATTAAGCCAAGTAGAGATAGGAATATGGGGATACCCTTGTGCCTCCCAAGGGTTTGGATGCCAACCTCTAAAATCCTCCAAAACACAATCAACCCCAAAATATCTTATGCCTCCCCACAAAAATAAATCTATGTCTCTTATGTCTCCCTCACTTTTATGCCTTATGGCTCCCAAAGTACACAAAATAACAAAATAGAACAAGGTGGGGAATCCAAACCCACTCCATCCTAAAAACACAAAGAAGCTCTTATGTGTCCCAACATATTTCATCCCCATTTCCAAATATCAACACAACCTAAGGTCAATTTACTACCCAACACTTCAAACAAGAACACACATCCATACAACACATAACATACAAGAAAACAAGAAGAAAAACAAGAGTGCAAGATCCTACCTTGCCATGGTAAAGCTCCACTTTTCAAGAAAGTCCTAATATCTTTCAAACTCAATAAAATCCAAGCTCCATTCTACTCCAAAAAGTAAGCACTCCCAAAATCCAATATCCAAAGCTAAACAAGTAACCCCCTTTATTTCCCAAAAATTTCAATAAATAGAAAAAAGGAAGAGGGAGATGATGTGGCTCCATGTAGGATGCCACATAAGTTTTCTCCACCCCACATCACTCAAGTCAAACCCATACTCCAAGTCATAATAAATTTGTGGTTGAGAGATATGACAAACCTCTTACACACACCACTCCCTAACCATACCCTTTAGGACAAAGAAATAAACACATGTAACAAACTGCAATTCAAACTCACATTTTGCCTTCCAATATAAATAATGGGGTATATTTTTTACCCCAAAACCCATAGGTAGGGTTGGTATAATAAATTAAGAGGTGTGGGACAAGTTTAACTTGTCCCACAAGCCTAAAAAAATTGGTCCTTAACGCCAAATCCGAATTTCTAAGGAGAGGTAGAGTGTACAACACTCAAGATCACATACACTCAACTTAAAAACACATAAACCAAAGAACCATATAATCTACTAAATGAATTATTTTTGTCTCATCCATAATTAGTTTAATAACATGATTAATTTACTAATCTAGACACATAAATTAATTAATGAAAAAGGGAATTATATCATCATAAAATCACATACTCTAAAATTAAATAAAGGAAAAGAAAAGAACAACACACAAACCGCTTGGTCACAATTGGAGGTCATCCCCATGGGAACCCCTAAAAACAAATAAAACACACACAACATAACACAATTTTCTATGGTGACCATATCGTATCCACCTAGTATTCCGCTATGGTTGGTCTCTAATCCCCCTCTAATTGTTGTAATATAATCACCTGCAAAACAAACAATACCTCCTCGGCCTTGTGGCTGCATCAAAACATCCAGATAAAATATATGCATATAATCAAACAATCATCCATAATAAATTAAATCATCATCTAGGAAAATAATGTTACTATTTTAAAATTCCAACAACATCTCAATTCTATATTTCATCAATACCAATAAGATCACAAGATTAGTTCACTCTAAACCTACTCAATATGATGAAAATTTTGAGTGTCGAAATATATAAATATGTCAATAGCACATCATCATCAATATAAAATATCTCTCTAAGAAATCCACACAATCATACTATCAATCGAAATGCATCAATAATAAAAGTATCTCTAATGTCTAATCGTCATGCTAAGACAAAATGATACCATAATATCCATGTATATAACCAATAGTAATCGAGATCAAAATATAATAAGTGTTAAAGGGAAGTGGGAACTACAAATTCTTATGACCTTCTCTCCATTTAACACATGTAATCCTGTGTACCATATTCGAACAATGTTATATTCTTATGCACATGTATTTGTGGCTTCAAACCACTTTTCCTAGTTTCCTTTGTCACTTTTACTCATGACTATCTTCAACCCTTTGGGCATCCCTTCCTCTTTAGCACATCCTTTCTTTAGTAACTTATTCTTCACTTTGATATCGATATCTATTCGGATATTTTTCTCCTTCATCTTCTCCTAACACCATGTTCCTTATACCCTTCTTTTACAACTTTCTCTTCACACTACTTCTCATGAGTTGCCTTCGTGGAAAATCCTTCCTTGCATAATTCTCCATTGCACTTTTCCTCCTTTGCATTCTTTTATGAATGTCCTCTTCCCATCTAACCTTCCACCAAAATTTTCTTCCTTTTGGTGCATCATGTTTCATGTGGACTCTAGAAAACCTTCTTGTGATATCTCTCTAATGTTTCCTACGAGACAACATCTTCACCTCATTACAATGGTGCTCACATTGTTGTGATCTTCTTCTTTCACTCTCTTTCCTTTTTCTCTTGTATGTTCTCAATTATTACACACATATTCCCTCTGCAATATCGGTTTCATCTATGTCCCATAATGATTTACATAAATTATGGAGATGAAATCATACTATGATACTCTTTTAAAATATTGTACTATAAAACATGCTTACTATATGACTCAATTGCAAAAATCCTTTCACCTAAAAAACTAAATGATATGAAACATAAAGAGAGCTTCATGTTATCCTTTTAAATCATAAAGTGCTTAAACATATTTATTTAATACCATTAGGATATAATAGATAAATATTCTAATATAAGATTTAATTTCATTAAGTCTCGTTCCACTTCCCCACAAAACTCCTCAGCAAGTTTTGTAAAGGTCTATGCTTATTGAATTAGTTTGTGCATGTACATATTAAGAATGCCTCTTAAAAAAAAAACTACACTTGTATGATTTTACACTTCTTTTCCTAATGAATCATTAGTTTCAATTATCTAACTATCAAATGCTCTAATTCCCCCTGCTTGTACGAAATTATTTACGTTTATAGGTATTTCTCTATCTGATTTAAACCTTAGTAACTTTAGTCTAGATTAAATTTTGACAATAATTTTGAAAAATATACTGATATAAAGAGTAATATGATCCCTTGGATATTCTTAGTAATATTCAATATATATTCACTCACTCATTGAAACGTGCAGGTCTAGGTATCACGTAATGGAACTTGAGAAACTAACTATAATGATTGCAAACAATGTGAAAAAACATTATTTTTCCGAATTAGTTTTTTTGTAGTAATGTTTGAAATTTAAACTATGTTAAAGTATTTATAGATTACAATTTTAGCATCACAAACTACATTTATCTTAAATTTTTCAAGTTCAAAATTGTAATGGAGAAGTTTAGTTGAAAGAAAATTGATTAAATGTATTTATTGGGGATGTTTTTGTACTCACTATTTTGCGGAAAACCTTTATTATCTATATTTTAAAATCTTAAAATGTTTATTTTTGTTAGAAACAAAGAAAAAAAGTATTTAAATGCTAAGATATTGAGAAATATGTTAATATTTACTAGCAGTTATATATATAATACACAATTTTTTTATTTTCTCATTTAATTATAAAAATTTATATAGTTTAGAAAAACATTAAATATTGCACTAATGATATGATGAAATTCTCATTATTTTTATTTGAGTATTAGTTTCCACACCATGTTGCAATAATAAGGCCGATACAAATTAATAATCAATACTCTTTTTTGATCAAATTCCTCAATCTCGTATTTTGACCATCTCTCACACTTCTATGCATGCTTATTCCTTCTTAGTATTCATCCATGCAAATGCTTGTTGGTAGTATGTATTAAAATATTTCATTTTTTTCAAATATATTTCGATCATTCGTTATATTCATAATCAAGTTTTGGAAGTTTCAATTATATAAAATGTAATCACTCTAATTCAAGTTATTCAAATTTTTATTTTGGTGATAAATAATTTCTTGTGAACCCGGATGATCCTATATCATACAATTTGTGTAAGAATAATTATAAGCATGGTACTCACAATCATGAGCCAAGTAGTAAAAACACCCATTAATCCCCATAATAACTCAACATGCCTCCGCAATGATGAAAGGATTACTTATTGTTCATAATTTTCTATCTATATAAAAGTACATCTTTCCCATGGCATATGAAAATATCCTTTACTATATACTTTATTTAAAATATATTTTAGTACATACAAAATATAAAATAATATTACAAATTTACTACTAAATACATACCTTCTACCCAAATTAGATATGCCTCAAAGTTTTGTTAGGAGGCTAAAATTACTCTTCATTCATTCACTAGGATAAAAATATTATTATTGTCTCTATATACAAAATTAAATAAAATATTAAAATATTAACATTTCAATGTTTTTTTGATGGCATTTTGATTGTTTCCATGTGTATATAATTCTAAAATAAATTACTTGAAATTAAATAAAATTAGCATGCATGTATATATAATTTGAAAGAAATATATTCAAATGAAATATAAATAGTTCCTAATAATATGAATATTAAAACTTCTAATCTAATTAACTCTTTCAAATAGTACAATTTAATTTAGAGTGCACATTTTAAATTTATTTGTACAACATTTTTTGTCTACAATCGAATTACGAATGTATTATTTTATTCACAAATGAATCCCTAATATTGCCATCCAAGATGCTAAGAGTGATGTTTATAGGGCGATCATTGACAAGTTCCATTCAACAGGACATGTGAGATTAATATTGCAACGTTCAAAATCGGTCAATCAACCAATAGATTGTTTGCCACTTTTTGGGATGGATTTATCATTTTTAGTTTACCACTAATCTTACAAACTTAAGCGATATTTAAGCTGAGAAGATATTATTCACTTTAAAACTTATGAAAACATTATGCTAATCATGTACTTGTATGTAAATTCTTCATTCACAAAAAGTGCAAAAATATGCAAATTTCTATGTTTCACATAAGTAATTCACTACTAATGATGAAGAGATCCCGATTGTCTCACAATTAGTCTCCGAAAGACAAACATTTCCAATGGTGAGATTTTGGCAGTTTAAAAATTAGTAAAATATTAAATTAATGCTAGCATAAAGAGATCTGTCTTATGTATATGTTTTTATAAATGCTAATCATTTTTAAATAATATAAATTGTAATTAATCAAATAAAGCAATTTTGAAATTTGGTATTGGCTTAAAAATTTAAATATACAAACTTTAAAAGTTGTCTTATATATAAATGGGTGGTGGATGCTTGCTAAAGCTTAGAACAATGAAAAGTGGAGAATATTAACACTTTAATAAAATGTATTTATGAGCAATATTTGTACTCGGAAGACACCAATAACAATACAATGAAAATCCTAAATTAATTTCAATAATAATTATTCTTGTGATCTATCTATTGTGCATTAGTGGAAACCTTTAAAAAACAAGAGAAGCAATGCTACTAAAATCTTGTCAAATTAAATTGATAATGTACACGCTGGTAGTATAATCTTTGGAAAAGATGAATCGATTGGATGGACAAATGTTGCTTGCATTTAGTGAATCAAAGTCAAAGTCTTGTTAGCGAGCCCATTTATTTGGTGAGCTACAATGAACGCATTCCATGAGATGACGTCTCATTTATTCATTTTCTCAAACACTTCACGTGCATACACTAAACTTCCGCACTTGCCATACATGTAAACAAGAATATATCAAAAATAATATTGTGTGGAAAACTTAAATTAAATGTTATTGATGTGGGAGTGGATTTTCTTACCCTAAAATGGATTTCGTTGAAGTGCATGTCTACAATAGTCAAATATATGTGGAAAAGTTTACAGGGGAACCATGTGTAGTAAGGAGAATGTGTAGTGCCTCCTTATGATGACCTTATCTACATAATGTTGTGAGATTGAAATTGAGATTGGCAATGGATGGCATCGGCATTGGCATTGTATGATTATGATTGAGGCATTGGATATGCTCAATATTAAGCAATCTATTTCAAGCATAATAAGAATGAAACAACGTCAATGCCTTTGTCTTAAAAAGTGGTATTTGTAGTGCCCACTTCCCTTTGACACATTTTTGATCACGATCATGACAAAGTGTTGACTATATTATGGACATTACTATAGTTTTGATTTAGTATGATGTTAGATGTTGGACCATGGATTATTGTTGATCTTGATTTAGTTATGATGCATGATGATTATTAGATACACTTCATATGTGGATGATAATATACTATTTGACATGGATATATTTTGAATGTTGTTCAGACATGTGATTTTGGATATTGTGAATAGACGTAGAAAATGGACATTTTATGATGATGATATAGTTGTTGATATAAATTTAAAGTGATATTGTTGCTTGCCTTGATGTGGTTGTGATTCATATGTATAGATGATTTTGTGACTATATTTATATCATGTTGGATGTTCTAATATGGCCACGAGGCCAAGGAGATATTTTTGTTTTGCAGTTAAAATATCACAACAAATATCGGGGATTGAGACCAACCACATTGGAATTCTAGATGAATTCAACAAGGACACCATGGAAAAATGTTTTGCGTGTGTGTGTGTTGTTTTTTTCGTTAGGATTCCCATGGGGGGATTACCTTTGAATGTGACCAAGGGGTTTTGTGTATTTTATTAATGTGGTTTATTTTTATTATTGTTGCATGTGTTTATTTTGTGATGCATTTACCCCTTTCCTTATTCTTTTTAATTTGGAAAATTAATGTGAGTAATCATATTGTTAAAATTAATAAATAAGTAAAATTTGGGATATAAGAAAGTAATTATATAAGTTGTTGGTTCTTGTACTAAATGTGGTAAGTGATGTGTAAGAGTTGTGTAAGTTAGATTTTGAGTATGAAACACTCCACCTCCTTGGAAATTTTAATTTGTCCTTGGAGGCTGATTTTGGAGGCTTGTGGGACAAGTTAAACTTGTTCCATACCTCTTAAGTTTATTTACCAACCATACCTATGGTTGGATGGTTGATTTTAGACCCTTTTAATGCATTTTTTTATAAGTCAAGTTGCATGTTTTAATTGCACTTTCTTCATGTTTTAATTTTTCAGTCCTTATGGGGTGTGGGCTTGGTTGGAGTGTGTAAGTAATTTGTCATATTTTCACCCACCTATTTATTATGCTTGGGGAATGAATTTGACTTTTGGTGTTGAGTTGAGGATGTGTGATGTGGCATCCTACATGGATCCACATCATCCTCTTCTCTTCCCTCTTCCTTAAATTTAAATTTTCTTTGCTTGTTTTGGGTTGTTGAACTTTTGGAATGCTTCCTTGGGGTGAATTTTCCTTGGTTTTTGGAGATCTTGTTGATTTTGAAGGAGATTGAGAGAATTTCATACTTGGGCATTGCTGGTTTTGGGACTATATTTTTAACATTGAAAGCTTGTTTTGTTGGAACAAAATCTACCATGGAGAGGTAGGAGCTTAGCTCTTCACATATGCTTCTATTTCTTTTTATGTTTGTGTGAATGGTGAATGTTTTGTGTGTTTGTTGGTGGTTGGGTAGACCGCCTAGGAATGGTGTAGGAGAAAGGCTATGGGGAATCCATGTGGGGGCATAAGGGAATGCCAATGGCATCATAATTCTTGTGGAGGGAGTTTGGGATTGGGATCCACCATGGAAAAGAAATAGTTTGCATTTCTTACTTTGTGGGGCATAAGGAAATTTTTGGGGGCATAAGGAGGGATTGTGGGGGCATAAGATATGGGAGATGATTTATATTTGTTGGTTTTACATGTGGATACCCAATTCCCATTGGAGGCATAAGTAACTTCCCCATAGTTCTTGCTTCTTTGGATTGCATGGTGAAGCATGAGTTCTATATTAATGTTTGAATGTAGTTGTAAACTGTTGTTTTGTTTTGGACTATGTGTTTTAATTTGAAATGTGCATGTTGAAAAATTTTGTGTGTTTGTGGAAGCCTATTGTTGCCATGTGTTGAAATACCTTTTCTTATTGTATTGTGGTTGGGGCTCGGGGGCCAATGAAGAAGGATGGATTCTCCTTTTCATTGGATGTCTTGGTTGGGTGAGAGCATTTCCTTTCCCCTACCTTTGTTGTGATCCAAAAAACAAATTCATGTTGTTGTTCTAGAGCAGAGGAGAGAAGACAGTTTGACAATACCTTGTGAAATAAAATCTCATTGTAACCCTTCCCACTTTAAAGTGGATGAGTTTGTAAATGTTTTTAAATGGAAAGAGGTTGTATGGATTATGAAATTTGTAAAGTGAAATGAAAAAGAGTTATGCTTTGTATTCATTTCTGTTATTAGAAAAGAAAGACATGTATTCTGTATGCTGTATTTTGAAAATATATATGAAAAGAATTGTAAAGGATTCATTGAATCTATGGAAGTTGTCTTACCTTGTTCAGAATGGCATTGTTATATTTAAAATTTTGTATTTGAAATCCTTGGTTGGAAAACTGGAAGAAGGAAATATGTATGAAGAAAATGCATTGTCCTGTCTTGTTGAAATGCATGATTGGAAAGGAATAGAATCTGCATTTTTGTTTCTATATTTTGATTGAAGGAAAGATAACTACTTTAAACGAGCATGGAATGAATTCAATGTTGTTATAGTATAGCAAAAGAAATAGACTAATCCTTGTTTTTGAATTGTATAAACTCCATCTTTTATTCCACTGTATACTTGTAAAATTTTATCAAATATTAATCAGAATGACCCTACAAGCTATAAAAGACAAATGAAACATTAATTTGAACTTAGTATGACCAAAATGACCCCAAAAAAACTAAAAACTCTTAAGAAATATTTAAGAAACCTTTCAAATTGAACAAAGGCAAATTTTGCAGTCTTTTTTCTATCAAATGTTGGAAAATTCAAATTGGAAATCAATCAAGAAAAATTACCCTCCAAATGCATCCTAAATCCTTCTTAGAATAATTCTCCATGTCTGTTTGGCATGTTGAGTGAAGGAGAAGATCAAATTGAACAAAATTTATAAGTTAAAATTTACTAGTTTGCTTTTAAAAATCCTGCAAGCCATTTTCTTAAAATTGACCCCTTAAACATTTATCAAAATCTAAAATTAATGATTCCTATGCAAAGAGGGCATCGAGAGCTTTCCAGAAAGTCCTCATTTTCCCAAACCGAGCTCTCTATCAAAATTTATGGCCTTCTGAAGTTTTCTTCACTTGGCATTAAAATTTTGGAAAAATTTTCCTTGGTGGGCCCGGCCCGAATTTTTCCCTTGGGACTTAGGAAAATTTTTGGAAAATTTTCAAAATTTTCTCCAACACCACGCCACCCATGTACAAATAATCAAAAGCTTCCACGTGGCCTCACGAGGCAATGGCGGAGGCATGGTACCATTTTATTCCTTGGCACTTTTTAAAATTTTTGGAAATTTTTCTTAGTTTCCTCTTCCGGCCCGCAATCCCACATCCAATCGGGTACTGCCACGTGGCATGGTGGAGGGGTAGAACTCTTGAAACTTTATCCTTTTTGAGAAAATTTGTTTTTGAAAAATTTTGTAATTATCTCCATAGCCCCGCACTCCCACCCTTGCCTTGGAAAAATCATTTCCACGTGATGCGCGTGCGGGTCACGTGTGCAACTTACCCCTTTTTACCCCTTTGGAAAATTTTCCCAAACATCTCTGTCACCGCCCCACCTTCCCTCATTTTTTTTTCCCCGCTTTGGCTTGGAGGCGCCACGTGTCCTGATGGACCCATGTGGTGGGACAAAAAATTAGTTTTTACCACACTGCATGGGAAATTTCAAAAAAATCTCCCCGCATCCCACCAACCCACCCTTTTGGGCAAATTTTCACCCTGGGCCCAGGCCCGCTCTTGGGGAAAAATTTCACCCCAAGGCCCGCCAACCCATAACTTGAGTTTTATGAAGAGTTAGGAGGACTTATTTATATCAATGGAAAGGTGAGGAAATTTCCTATCTAATGGGAATGATTTAGGAAATTTTGAATGTGTTAAGTGTGAGAAAATAAATTTGAAGCTTTAAGCCTCTTAGAGAGTGGGTATGGTGAGGAATTACCCTCTGAACCTTATTGAACCTTCTAGCCCTTAATTTTGGACCTTGTGACCTCTGATAATTATTAATAAAAGAAAAGTATGTTCTAGTAAATTAGAATTGTTCTGGAACTTGCTAGTGACATTTTTTCCTTGTAACTTGGTTGTAGACTCTTTTAAACAAAAAAATTATTCCATAATTTTCCTAACTACTCCTAGGTAGATTCTTAGGTCTCAAGTGGGTTGTTTTAACGGGCATTACACTTGGTTTCAGAGTAGTGGTTCAAAATCTTGGACCATTGGGCACACTAGAAAACTTGAGACATGAAATTTAAAACTTAGCACACTTTTAAATCTAGAAAATAGTTTAGTTTGGAATTTTCACATTTTAGTAAACATGGAAACTGAGTAAGACCTAGAATAAGGAACTAACTCTCATTTTGTTCTGTGTAAGAGGCACAGACAAGATGAGGAGCCTTTTCACATAGACTTAGGCTTACCACCACCAGATCATGTTGTAGTAGCCATCCTATCCCAAATTTTGTAGACTCTTCAGGATGTTAATGCCGCTCTACGCGAGGATCAGTAGGAGGACGTGCAGCCAGACATGATAGGGACATTTCCATTGAGGGTCAGGTATCTCCTCGACCCAATGAGGAGCATAGAGGAGAGAAATCCCATGCAGAGTTAGCTAGGGTAAGAGTCACCACAAAGGGGACAAGGTGACTGAGTTTCAGAGCAGAGAGAGAGGTCTCGGAGCCCTAGGCTTAGGGATGAGCATGCAGAGAGGCCTAAAGGCCATCGACCATAGTGCTGGAGATCACATCGGGAGATCCTAAAGATTCATGGCCATCACATTACTCGTGACACATGTGGATTTCGAGGAGAGGCTCAGGCTAGTGAGCTTGAGTGGTTGCTTCAAGCTTTGTCCTTGTTCTAGCAACATGAAAGCTCATGTGTTGCAATCCATCTACTGAGGGATGGAGCAGGAGTATGGTGGAGGATAGAGGAGCAAAAGCTCCATGTTGATTCTGAGATAGTTACTTGGGAGCTCTTTGAGGAGTGTTTCTAGAATAGATATTTTCACGAGGTTCATATAACATGGATCGATGAGTTTCATGACCTTCGACAGGAATCTCTTTCAGTAGCAGAGTATGAGAGTAGATTTTGGATCTACTCTAGTATGTTGAGTACATGCAGATGAGCAAGTGTAGATCCACAGGTTCATCTAGGGCCTAAATCTAGACATTGGAGGTGCAGTGGGATCCATTGTCCATAGACATTAGTTGAGGCCATCGAGAAGGCCTATATAGTAGAGGAGACTCGGGGAAGACCCAGCAGGCTAGAGACCGAGTTCGGATCTACATACATAGATGCAGAAATAGTAGATCGAGGGGTTAGTACCCTCCTCCTCATGGTGGCCGGAGTTCTTCACAGTCATCATTTATACCCCAGGAGTGAACAATAGCAGTGTGAGCAGCCTCCCGCCCACCTTATAGACCTCCACAGAGAGTTGATGCATAGAGGTTAGAGTATGGGGCCTCCTCCTAGGGGTCCCATCAGAACACAGGGTGGACCTAGAGCTCATTCATCGGAGAGCTTCGCTAGCAAAGGCCATAGAGACCACCACTAGATCATCGGATCCACAGCACAGACTTACAGATCACCTACTGGAGGTGTTACTCATTGGGGAGGATCATGTGGTTATTTTTTGTGGTGTTACTAGACATTTTGGAGAGATTACCCATAGAACCCTAACAACAAGGGTAAGACATAGATCTCAGAGCCAACTATTGGTGACATGGGACTTAGCCATAGGATTTATGTAGCAGTCAATGAGAACCACCAAGAAGAGCATCATAGTACGGTCATTGAGACTACAGTAGCATTAGTGGTATTCCTACCTCCATCTTGTTTGATTCTAGTTCTTCTTATTCTTTCATTGCACCATCTTTAGTAGAGTGATGCAAGTTGGTGGCAATTAGGTAAGGTCATAGTTGGGATGTTGAGATGGCTTCTAGAGCCAAGATCTCTATAGACTCCTTAGTTAAGGAGTGTGTAGTGGATTTGGGACCTTTCACCACTACCTCAGATCTTTGTATCCTTCCTTTGGGCTCATATGGAGTCATTTTGGGTATGGATTGGTTATCTGCACATAGGGACAGATGGATTATTACCACAATACTATATCTTATGCAAATGCTCTGGGAGTGGAGTCGATGATTTCAGGGATCAGGAGACCCGTTTCTATTCACACCATCTCCGCTATGTACCTTAAGCGGTGTGTGCGAATGGGGTTTCTAGATGTATGTTATTACAGTCAGTGATAGATCAGAGGATGGAGTCTAGTGGACCATCGCTAGATGATCACCCCATTTTGAGAGAGTTTGTAGATGTCTTTCCAGGGAGCTACCAGGGTTACCACCCCACATGAGATAGATTTTCATATAGATTTAGTTATGGGAGCAGAGCCTATCTCACGAGCACCTTATCGATGACCACACCAAAGCTCTGTGAGCTCAAGTTGCAGCTTGAGGGCCTTTTGGAGAAAGGCCTTATCCATCCTAGTGTATCCCCTTGGGGTGCACCAGTGATCTTTGTGAAGAAGAAGGATGGATCCTTGCGGTTGTGTATTGATTACCCAACCTGAACAAAGTAACAATCAAGAATCGTTATCCCCTTCCTCATATTGATGATTTGTTTGATCAAATGAAGGGAGCCACAATTTTCTCTAAGATTGATCTTAAGTCAGGCTATCATCAGTTGAGGATTACGAGGTGGATATTCATAAGACCACTTTTCATACGAGATATGGCCACTATGAGTTCACAGTGGTGCCTTTTTATTTGACTAATGCCCCGCAATTGTTTATGAGTTTGATGAATGGGGTATTTAGGACCTTCTTAGATTTCTTCATGCTCATCTTCCTTGATGACATTTTGATTTACTCATGTACGAGTTGAGGACCCCGAGGGTACCTTCACTAGGTTCTTCAGTGTCTTCGGGAGTAGCAGCTTTTCAGGAACTTGGAGAAGTGTGCATTATTTCAGATGGAGGTGCGGTATTTGGGTCACATCATTTTTGAGGAAGGTATTACTGTCAATCCTTCAAAAATTAGATCTAATATGGATTGGCCAGCACCCACTACGGTGACTAAGGTGCGTAGCTTCATGGGATTAGTAGACTTACTACACAGGAGATTTGTTCAGGACTTCTCTCGGATTTTGCACCCTATCACTTCCCTTCAGCAGAAAGGGAAGAAGTTTGTTTGGTTGGAAAAATGTGAGCAGGCCTTTAGTACACTAAAGGAGTGCCTCACTACAACACCTATTCTTATAGTGCATCCACAGGGTGAGTTTTTCATTTGCACGATGCTTCTTTAGCAGGGATTGGAGGCGTGTTGATGCAAGAGGGCAGAGTAGTGGCTTTTGAGTCTCGCAAACTCAAAGATTATGAGCTTAATTATCCGACTCATGATCTTTATCTTGTGGTAGTTTTGCATGCCTTGGTTTGATGGAGACACTTTCTTCTTGGTTGGAGATTCACACTTAGGATAGATCACTTGAGTCTTCACCATCTCTTCACGTAGCCCTATCTCAACACTCATCAATGGCGTTGGATGGAGTTGCTTTGTGAGTATGATATGGAGATAGAGCATGTGAAAGGGAAGGATAATGTGGTGGTAGATGCTCTCAGTAGATGGAGACATGTGGCTATGGCCACCTCAGTGAGCACAAATTTGTGGAGCAGGATTCTTCAGAAATTCCTCTTGATAGCTTCTACATTTAGTACAGTAGAAATCGAGTCTCAGAGACCCCTCGAGGGGAATTTTGATGGTTTTTCTTTAGAGGAAGATGGTCTTCTCAAGCACAGAGGCTGGATTTATGTTCTCAGAGATGGAGGCTTGAGGCAGGACATCTTGGTAGGCACATCGTGCACCCTATTCAGCCCATCCTAGGGTGAAGAAGATGCACGCCACCTTGAGACAATTATATCATTAGAGAGGACTTCAGAGACGTGGCCATGTTGTGTCATGATGTTTAGAGTGCTAAAGAGTTAAGGATGAGCATCAACATCTAGATGGCCTTCTTTTTCCTCATGCTATACCGAATGGAAGTGGGACACCATTTCCATGGATTTCATTGTTGGGCTACCGATGTCGAGTTATCACAACGATGCCATCATGGTCATGGTTGATAAATTGACAAAAGTGGCTCACTTTTCTTCAGTGAAGACCACTTATATAACTAGAGTAGTGGCACGATTATATTTGGATGAGATTGTCAGGTTACACGGATTTTGCAGAAGATTATTTATGACCGTGATCCTTTGTATACTTCACATTTCTAGACTACCATGCAGCATGCCCTCGGGAAAAAGATCAATTTCAGCACAACATATCACCCTAAGATAGATGGATAGACTGAGTGGTGAATCAGATTTTAGAGGACATGCTCAAGGATGTATGTGATGGATCAACAGTCTAGATGGGAGGAGTACCTATACTTAGTGGAGTTTTCCTACAATAATAGTTTTTAGAGTTCTATAGGCATGGCTCCTTTTCAGGCTTTGTATGGTAGAGAGTGCAGGACACCTCTTAGATAGGATAGGCTAGAGGATAGAGTTTCTCTTGGACCAACTTTTTACAGGACATGGAGCAGCAGGTGGTGTTGATCAGATAGAGATTGCAGGAGGCACATGACAGATAGAAGAAGTATGTAGATCAACATAGGACCGACCGTATTTTTGATGTGGGCATGAAGGTGTTCCTTCGAGTTAGGCCATACAAGATCCCTATTTATGGAAAAGGTTCTAAGTTAGCTCCTAGATTCATGGGTCCTTTTGAGATCTTGGAGCGTATCAGCCCTTTGGCCTACCATCTAGCATTGCCACCCAACTTGTCTCGCATACATGATGTTTTTCATGTTTCAGTTCTTAGGAGATATGTTGTAGATCCTTCTCATGTGTTAGATTAGACATCATTACAGGTGTAGGATCAAGGGGAAGGTGATGGTGGAGCCCGTTCACATCCTAGATCGCAAGACCCTAGGCCTTCAAGGCAGAGAGGTTGATCAGGTTTGGGTGCAGTGGGATAGATATGATGAGACTATAGCTACATGGGAGGATGCTACCTTATTACGATTTTAGTTTCCACATTTGTTCCAGTGACTTCCAGGAGGAAGTTGAGTCTAAGGTGAGGGGATGTAGTGCCCACTTCCCTTTGACACCTTTTGATACTGACCATGAAACATTTGATTATATTATGGACATTATTATAGTTTTTATTTAGTATGATGTTAGATGTTGGACCATGGATTATTGTTGATCTTGATTTAGTTATGATGCATGATGATTATTAGAGACACTTCATATGTGGATGATGATATACTATTTGACATGGATATATTTTGAATGTTGTTCGGACATGTGATTTTTGATATTGTGAGTAGACCTAGAAAATGGACATTTTATGATGATGATATAGTTGTTGATATAAATTGAAAGTGATATTGTTGATTGCCTTGATGTGGTTGTGATTCATATGTATAGATGATTTTGTGATTATATTTATATCATGTTGGATGTTCTAATATGGCCATGAGGCCGAAGGAGGTATTTTTGTTTTGCAGTTAAAATATCACAACAAACATCGGGGATTGAGACCAACCACATTGGAATTCTAGATGAATTCAACAAGGTCACCATGGCAACATGTTTTGTGTGTGTGTGTTTTGTTATTTTGTTAGGGATTCCCATGGGGGATTACCTTTGAATGTGACCAAGGGGCTTTGTGTATTTTATTAATGTGGTTCCTTTTTATTATTGTTTGCATGTGTTTATTTTGTGATGCATTTACCCCTTTCATTATTCTTTTAATTGTGGAGAATTAATGTGAGTAATCATATTGTTAAAATAAATAAATAAATCAAATTTTGGATATAAGAAAGTAATTATAGAAGTTTTTGGATCTTATATTAAATATGGTAAGTGATGTGTAAGTTTGTGTAAGAATTGTGTAAGTTAGATTTTGGAGTATGAAACACTCCACCTCCTTGGAAATTTGAATTTGTCCTTGGAGGCTGATTTTGGAGGCTTGTGGGACAAGTAAAACTTGTCCCATACCTCTTAATTTTATTTACCAACCATACCTATGGTTGGAGGGTTGATTTTAGACCTTTTTAATGCATTTTTATAAGTCAAGTTGCATGTTTTAATTGCACTTTCTTCATGTTTTAAATTTGTAGTCCTTATGGGGTGTGGGCTTGGTTGGAGTGTGTAAGTAATTTGTCATATTTTCACCCACCTATTTATTATGCTTGGGGGAATGAATTTGACTTTTGTGTTGGAGTTGAGGATGTGTGATGTGGCATCCTACATGGATCCACCTCATCCTCTTCTCTTCCCTCTTCCTTAAATTTGAATTTTCTTGGCTTGTTTTGGGTTGTTGAACTTTTGGAATGCTTCCTTGGGGCAAATTTTCCTTGGCTGTTTGGAGCTCTTGTTGATTTTGGAGGAGATTGGAGAGCATTTCATACTTGGGCATTGCTGGTTTTGGGACTATATTTTTAACATTGAAAGCCTTCTATGTTGGAACAAAATCTACCATGGAGAGGTAGGAGCTTAGCTCTTCACATATGCTTCTATTTCTTTTTATGTTTGTGTGAATGGTGAATGTTTTGTGTGTTTGTTGGCTGGTTGGGTAGACTACCTAGGAATGGTGTAGGAGAAGGCTATGGGGAATCCATGTGGGGGCATAAGGGAATGCCAGTGGCATCATAATTCTTGTGGAGGGAGTTTGGGATTGGGATCCACCATGGAAAAGAAATAGCTTACATTTCTTACTTTGTGGGGGCATAAGGAAATTTGTGGGAGGAATAATGAGGGATGTGGGGGCATAAGGATACATGGGAGATATTTTATATTGGCGGTTTGTTATAGGTGGATACCCAATTCCCATTGGGAGGCATAAGCATCTTCCCCCATAGTTCTTGCTCCTTTGGCTTGCATGGTGAAGCTTGAGTTATGTCTTAATGTTTCAATGCAATTGTAAACTACTGTTTTGTTTTGACTATGTTTTTAATTTGAAATGTGCATGTTGAAATATTGTTGTGTGTTTGTGGAAGCCTGTTGTTGCCATGTGTTGAAATACATTTCTTATTGCATTGTGGTTGGGGCTCGGGGCCAATGAAGAAGGATGGCTTCTCTTTTCATTGGATGTCTTGGTTGGGTGGAGAGCGTTGCCTTTCCCCTACCTTTGTTTTGATCCAAAAGGAGAAATTCATGTTGTTGTTCTGGAGTAGAGGAGAAAGACAGTTTGACAGTACCTTGTGAAATAAAATCTCATTGTAACCCTTCCCACTTTGAAGTGCATGAGTTTGTAAATGTTTTTAAATGGAAAGAGGTTGTATGGATTATGAAATTTGTAAAGTGAAATGAAAAAGAGTTATGCTTTGTATTCAATTCTATTATTAGAAAAGAAAGACATGTATTATGTACGTTGTATTTTGAAAATATATATGAAAAAAATTGTAAAAGATTCATTGAATCTATGGAAGTTGTCTTACCTTGTTCAAAATGGCATTTTTATATTTAAAATTCTATATTTTAAATCCCTAGTTGGAAAAATCGGAAGAAGGAAATATGTATGAAGAAAATGCATTGTCCTGTCTTGTTGAAATGCATGATTGGAAAGGAATAGAATCTGCATTTTTGTTTCTATATTTTGATTAAGGAAAGATAACCACTTTAAAAAGTATGAATGAATTCAATGTTGTTATAGTATAGCAAAATAAATAGACTAATCCTTGTTTTTGAATTGTATAAACTCCATCTTTTATTCCACTGTATACTTGTAAAATTTTATCAAATATTAATCAGAACAACCTTGCAAGCTATAAAAGACAAATGAAACATTAAGTTGAACTTAGTATGACAAAAATGACCCCAAATAAACTAAAAACTCTTAAGAAATCTTTAAGAAACCTTTCAAATTGAACAAAGGCAAATTTTGCAGTCTTTTTTGTCAAATGTTGGAAAATTTGAATTGGAAATCAATCAAGAAAAATTACCCTCCAAATGCATCCTAAATCCTTCTTAGAATAATTCTCCATATGTCTGTTTGGCATGTTGAGTGAAGGAGAAGATCAAATTGAACAAAATTTATAAGTTAAAATTTACCTGTTACTTTTAAAACGTGTGCAGGACGTTTTCTTAAAATTGACCCCTTAAACTTTATCAAAATCTAAAATTAATGATTCCTATGCAAAGAGGGCGTTGAGAGATTTCCAGAAAGTCCTCATTTTCCCAAAACTAAGCTCTCTATCAAAAGTTATGGCCTTTTGAAGTTTTCTTCACTTGGCATTAAAATCTTGGGAAAATTTCCTTGGTGGGCCCGTGGCCTGAATTTTTCCCTTGGGACTTAGGAAATTTTTGGGAAAATTTTAAAAAAATTTCCCACCACCCGCCGCCGTAGCCAATCAGAAGCTTGCCACGTGGCCTCATGAGGCAACGGCGGAGGCGCGGCACCATTTTCTTCCTTAGCACTTTTAAAATTTTTGGAAAATTTCTTAGTTTCCTCCTTCGGCCCGCAATCCCGCATCCAATCGAGTACTACCACATGGCACAACGGAGGGGAACTCTTGAAACTTTATCCTTTTTGAGAAAATTTGTTTTTGGAAAAAAATTTAATTATCTCCATGGCCCCACACTCCCACCCTTGCCTTGGAAAAATCATTTCCATGGATGCGCGGGTCCACATGTGCAACTTACCCCTTTTTACCCCCTTTGGCAAATTTTCCCAAACATCTCCACCGCCCGCCTTCCCTCATTTTTTTCCTCGCCCACTTTGGCTTGGAGGGCACCACGTGTCCTCAAGCGGACCAAGGGGGGGGGAGAAAAAATTGGTTTTTCTTCCCCATGTGGGAAAATTTCAAAAAAATCTCCCACGGCCGCCAACCCACCCTTTTGGGAAAATTTTCACCCCTGGGCCCACAAGCCCACTCTTGGGAAAATTTTCACCCCAAGGCCCGCCGGCCCATAACTTGAGTTTTATGAGGAGTTAGGAGGACTTCTTTATATCAATGGAAAGGTGAGGAAATTTCCTATCCAATGGGAATAATTTAGGGAAATTTTGAATGTGTTAAGTGTGAGAAAAATCAAGTTGAAGCTTTAAGCCTGTTAGAGAGTGGGTATGGTGAGGAATTACCCTCTGAACCTTATTGAACCTTCTAACCCTAATTTTGGACCTTGTGACTCTAATAATTGTTAATAAAAGAAAAGTATGATCTAGTATATTAGAATTGTTCTAGAACTTATTTTCCTAACTACTCCTGTGCTATTTGTTGGGTATGAAGTGGGTGGTTTTTAATGGGCGTTATAGTATTCGGTGGAAATTTTTTTATGTTTATCACACATGAGAAAAAAATAGATATATTATACAATCTTATAATTACAAACAATGAAGAAGATACTATTTGTATGGTGTTAGTATGGAGTAGGTACATATGTTGTAGAAGTCTCATACATCATTCATCTTGAATGTTTTTGTGAGCCGTAGGGATGTGGTAAATGCATTCCTACACATGGCTGTAATTTAATATGCAAGAAATATTTTGGAACAAAATGATCAAATATTTATGTTAAAGAAATAGGGTAAAGCATGGCGCTTCTCTGGTAACTAGATTGAAATAAAGATTGACAACATTAGGACAATTGTTTTAGTAGGATATTTTCCATGATTTAAGGATTCCCAACATGCGAGATGTAAAAATAAAAAAATGTAACACCCACAAATTTCCCAAACAAAAACCAAGATAAATCGAAAATAAAACTAGAAAATTACTAAATAATTAAAAAAAAATAATCCATGTGCAAAGCTTAGTTTATTCCTTGTAAACAACAATCATTATAACTAACAATTAAATTATACTATCCAATTTCAATTTTGGTTTCAAAGTCATTTAATAATTTATTATTAAAGGACTAGATTTAACTCTCCCTTCTTTAATAAACAATACTATTAAAATTAATCCCCAATTATAAATGTTATCTAAATTACTAAGAGAATGAATTTACTTTAATTATCACAAGGTCATGGGCCTTTTATTTTTAAAAGTTACTAAATAAATCATAATGGGTAACAAATTAAAGTTAGCTTCTACACCACTTAAGTGGCCCCATTCAAACTTGACCCATGCATTTAAATGATGATTTCACCTAACTCTCACCTAACTTTTGTAGGGAAGAATCTTGGCCATTGGATCTAAGGGATTCCAAACAACCCTAATTATTTCAATGATTTTATTTTTATTCTCTCATTTGACTTAATTTACTGTAGTGCCCACACCTCTTCGACATTATTTCATTTTGATGTTGATACTATTGGACTGATATTTATACATTTTGATTATGATATATTGATGAGTAGATGGTAGATTATACTTATATTTGAACTATCAATGTTATGTGGTTTACATTTTGTTATGATGCACTAGATGGTGATGATAGACAGTTGTATTTACTTAATTGCGATATTTTTATTTCTTTACTAACATGTCGTAAATTTAGATGCATGGCATATACTAGATGTTTTGAATAGAATTATGATTTCATGTATGCCTTAATAAAATTTATTACATGATGATGGAAAAATAGAATTTCTAGATTCAAATTATAATCATGGATTTTATATGTATATTGTCTCGATGTTGTTAATATAGCCGAAATACTAGAGAGGTATTTTGTTTGTTAAGCGAGGACAATTTATCACATACATCACAAGGGGATATGGGATAAACCACAACAGATGCAGGATGTCGGGTGTTGAGAAACGAGGAAAAAATTGTCAACTTATGTAATGTTATGTTGTGTTTTTGTTGAATTCCTAGTTTGGAGGTCTCCCATGGGGGTGACCTCACGTGTGTGACCATGGGGTGACTTGTGTTCCCTTTTCTTTTATTTTTTTCGATTGTGCTTTATTAATGTTTTATGTACTTAAAATTTGGAATTGTTGTCACTTTATTATCATATAATAATGTGTCTTAATTAAGCTAAATATTTCTTATTTGGTTAAGTAAAATTGGGATGTGATAAATAGTTAATGATGAGGTTAGATGGTCCTTGTTGTAAGTAGGATTTATGTTAGTTTGTGTGTGTTTTACTCCACCCCAACTTCAAAATTTGTATTTTGATTTTCGGGACCTTCTTGGACACATGTGGGATAAACTAAGCTTGTCCCATGCCTCTTACATTTACCCAACAACCCTACCTATGGGTTGGGGATTTTATTTTTGAGTTGTTTATCCATTTTTGATTCTAAAATAGAGAAACTAAGTGCACCTTCCTTCTACCCGAATTATTTTTTCCTTAGAAAGAATGGTGTGCAAGTTTGTGAACCATGTGAGTTTTTCATAGTTCTTACATGTTAATTTATTGTCTTGGACTTGGTGTGTTGACTTGAGTGTGGGAATGGATAAGTGATGAAGTGGTATCCTACATGGAGCCACCTCATCATCCTCACATTCCATTTCTATTTATTGTTGAAGTTTGTTTGAATGGGGGTTACATGTTAGTTTTGCTTCTTGGGAACTTTTGGGATTAGGAGCTTGTGTAAATTTCTTGGAGTGTCCTTGGTTGAAGGGTAAAATATTTGTGAAGTTTTCTTTGGGATTGATAGAGAGGTAGGCTCTCCCCTTTGTTATTTTGTTATTATTCTTGTTTGTATGAAATGTTGTGCTTGTTAAAATTGTTTAAGTCTTGTGATTGTTCTTGTGTGTTGGTTGGGTAGTAGGACTTAATTTGGGTGTGGGACAGTGGATTATGGGACCATTGTGAAGGGAAAATTGAGTTTTGTGAGGCATGAATTTTGTGGGAGTGTGAATGGGAGTTTCACCTATGGGGAGTGAAAAGGAAATCATGGTTATTTTGTTTCATACTTGCAAGGGAGAGATAAGGATTTTGTGTTGATTGTTTTGTGCACTTGGAGGCTTAGGGTGAGACTCCCACTTCACTTGGGAGGAATAAGGAGGTGGTTTCCCATAACCCTTGCTCTATTTGGTTTGATTTCAAACCTTTGTGTTGTTTTGAGAAGGTTGCAAACTTGTTGGTTATGTCTTCTTTGTTGTGTTGAATATTTTGAAATGCATGTTGTATGTGGAAGCCATGTTGTTGTAAAGTTGTCAAAGTTTCTCAAGACCCCTCATGGTTCTTTGGTTGGGGCTCGAGGGCCATTAAGAGTATGGCTTCTCATATTAATGAATTAAAGTTTTGGCGGTAGGCATTGCCTACTCCCCTTCCTTTGTATTGTGACCCTTTAGTGAATGTTTGAAGAGTACAAGATTTGGAGCTAAATTTGGGTGAAGAATTCCAAATTGGAGACTTGTACTTTTGGTCATGTTGATAGCCTTTGTTGAAAAATATAACTTTTATTATTCCAACTATGTGTAGATGATTTTAAAATTGTAAGCTTGAAAGAAAGTTGTATCTTCATTTGGAAATCTCCATAGATTGTAATCTCTTCTAAGAGTATTTGATTTAGAAATATGCATTGGGAAATGTGTTAGTTGTGTAGAAAGAAAACTTCATATGGTTTTTATATGGAAATACATCTCCTTGAATTAAGTTGTTTCAATATCCTCAACATGTGATATGCTTCATTTTAAAGATATTGAAAATATTTCTTAAAATGCCTTGTTATATAAAAAGGATGTACCTTTTTATTTTCTTTGTAAGTGGAAAAATAAAATATATATATATAGTTTAGTTCTCCCTATTAAAAGAAAAGTGTTTTGGAGAATGTAAGAGTCTTGTTACATTCCTATTAAGAGGTAGGAAAGAAAATAGTTGTTAAAATTTCTTTGAATAAACAATCTTATTGGTGGTTCTATTATCATTCTTCTATAAGTAGTTAGAAATTGTTCTTATTTTCTTGATTTGTTCTACCAAACTCCAAATGACTTGTTTTTGATTAATTAAATAAATCAAATTTTAAGAATGTATGTACCCATTTATAATTTAAATTGTATTTACTTTATAAATTTGTTACTAAACTTATATCTATTTAGTTTATTATTAATATTTATATAAAAAGAGAGGAATTCAAATAAATTTTACTATCTCAATATAATTTATATATTAATATTATTAATATATTAAAATTATCAATATTATTACCATTCAATAAAATAATAGCAAAATTGAAATATTACTAATAATCCATATATATTAATATATTAATATTTATTATTATTATTATTGATATTAAACCTTTTATTAATATTTATATTAACAAAACTTTACAATAAATAAAATTTAAAAAAAAATACATATTCGAATAGTTTTTTTAGGTTATTGTTTAGTTGTGGTCGTGTAGGCTTTAGTAAAGGAAATGGGGTGCGGGGTTTCCGAACCCACCCCACACCCCATAGTTTTATGAGAAGTGGGGTGTGGTTTTGTGACCTCTCCCCCATCTTACTTCTACAATCAAATAAATGTACGGGTGGTGGGGCCGAGCCCCCACCAACCCCGCGACTTTGGTTTAATACAATGACACGACCAAACTTTGTATAACACAATCTAATTTTTTAACCACATTACCACAACTTATATATATATATATATATATATATATATATATATATATATATATATATATATATATATATATCGTGTGTGGAAAAATATACACGTTTATTTATGAAATGAAAAGAAAAGAGTGTATAGATTAGTTAGAAAACCAAATTTCTAAAACATTTAACCTATATGTAATTATACGATTTTTAAATAGATAAAATTGGGAAAATGCCCATATACCCAAATGGGTATATACATGGAAATATATTTTATACAAGCAAGGAATTACCTTCTAACCCTAGGAGGTCAAATTAGAATTAGTATTTCAAAAATATAATACAATAGAAACATCCACCCTATTGATACCCAAATTGATTCTCCTTCAAAGTCCGAGCAAGATCACAGGTTTAGCAGGAAGCTTAGAGACAGGATAGATCATGATGAGTCATTTTGTAGCTGGGATGGGATCTAACTAGCCCTTAATCACTTAGATGTGGAGAAATGGATAGCACCCTCAAGAGGATTTGATCTATCCTCACTATTTTAGGTTGTTCCTTTCAACCAAGGTAAGAGAACCCCTTTGTAGCCTGTTGTTTATGGAGGAGATGGAGATATCCTTCCTAATGAAGTTGTTAAGGAGACCTTGAAGAAAATATGATCAATGCAACAAAATCTAACTCTCACGAGTTGTCACTCTAGATAGTGGAGATATTTTCTAAGCAAGGTTCAAGCTACTAAAGACATTTGGAATCCTGATTGTTTCTGCATGTTTTGGTAGTAAAATTCATGCATTTGTATACACACATGAAAAATAGGGGTAGTATGGGTAGGATGAGTTGTTTTTAAATAAATTTTGGTGGGAGGTGAGGTAGAATAAACTTGATTTTCCAAATCTCTAAGAACTCTTACAAAATGGAAAGTCTAGATAACATAATGCTTCAGAATAGCTAAAATGTTCCTTTAACCAGAATATGTACTTCAATGGAGGCCCAAATTAGCACTTTTTCACACAATCTATGAGATTATAACATGAAGGCTTGAGTTAGAAGACCCAATAAAACATAAAATCTAAGATCAATCACGCCTGAGGTACACCCAGAGGCTTAAAAGAATCTTTGTCAAGAAATGAAAGAAAAGTTTTTTAATTGTTTATTTCACTCCCAGATGAAAGCTCATCTGATAAATGAGATTACAGATGCCACTAAACAATCAAAAGTATCGAGACCTATGTGATTAAGACAGATTTTGATACAAGATTGCAATAGAACAAGAAAAACTATTTACGAGACATTCGAGAAAAGAAACAAACACATTTTGCTCAAGATAAACACAGAATAACTCAAGTTTGATCAAATTTATCAAGAGGGGAAATTTTCTAGAACAATCTCAAAGCTTTTCAATTTCAGTACACTTACAACCACCTTGACATGATCAAACTTAATACAACAGAGATATACAAAGCTTCTCAAATGACTTCTCAAAAGATAGGCTTTGTCAATTTTCCTCTTAGGAATTTTCTTCGACCTCTAAAACTCCAACCATTTACATGAAAAAAATTGTGCCATTTATAATATTTAAGATAGAGCCCCTTTTCCCCCAAAATCCCAACATTGAGTGCTACTAGTGCTCTCCATGATCAAAATCGTGATTTCCAGAATCGATCTCAGTAAAGGTCGTCAGTGCTCGGGGGAAAATCTCTTTGAATGTCTCCCATGATAAACTCCTCCTTGTAGTAGATCACTCTTTCTTCAACTCACCAACCACTTCCTCCCCTAATCTATTAAATCTGTCTCTTGCGTATCTAAGAAGGAAAAATGGATTATCGAGATCGATCCCAGAGTCGATCTCATCTTTATGGAAAAATACATAACCAAATCTTCCTCACCAAACTTAGATATCAAATTAACTCTGCTTCCCTGTTTGGCGTGCAAGAAATATCAAAAAATCATGAAGATTTACACTTCTAGGGACTCTAGAGTGAAAATGGCGGAAGAATCAAATACAAATGTACAACTGTCATTGATTCTTACTTTGAATTTGGACCGTCCATGTGGAGATTCAATTTAAAATATGGCCAAGTGTTTCCTTTGACCTTTTTCAACCTTTTGAAGAAATGGAAAAATTCCACATTTTGTTTTGCATCTTCACCCTTGATAAATGATCCCGACATGTGTCCTAAGGTGGGTCCAAAAGGAACCGCGCCAAATTTTTCCATTTCACCTCTTTTTTTTTGGAAAAGGGAAAATTTTCAGATTTCCCTCCGGCTTCGCTCCTCCACTTCTATTCTCTCGATGTGGGTCCCATCGAACCACACTTCCCCTTTTAATTTTAACTCGCTTCTCCACAAACGGAAAATTTTCCAAGTTTCCCCTAGAAGTTTGCACCTCTACCATTGACTGGAGCAAGTTTTGAATTTTTATAGTGGGCCCGTGGGTCGGTTTGATGATTGTAATCATTTCAACATCAAGGGAAAAAAACTAGGTTGCCCCGATGGCTCGCCTCCCGCCTCTTCACATTTTCAAATCCAACCTTGACCTCCTTCAAGTCAGGATTGTAGGCCATTTTGAGATTTTAATCCTTTTGATGACAAGAGGCAAAAAATACAATTTTCCTCTAATGGTCCACTTCCCTACCCCTTTGACTTTTCAAACTACCACATGTCACAATGGTGCATCTTGAGATGATCCCCAAAGGTTGAGACCTTGAATGAGCGTGGGCTCGCCACGTGTCATTATGGTGTAACTTCAAAAACCTTAAGGTTTCAAAATGATTTGGCAGGGGTGAGCTTCCATTTTAGAATTTTATTCCATTTTTCCAAAAGGAAAAACATTCAACTTACCTCCAAAGGCCCGCATCTCTGCCATTAGCTTTGCCACGTGTCCTCATGTGGGGTAAAAGTAAGACTTTCTCCCTACCACTTAAAATTTTCTTTAATCGAGCCTACAGCAGGGCATGGGTGAGTTCAAACATTTTACCAAAGTAGCCAAAAGAAACAAGTTCAAAAACAAACCCTCTGCACCCCATCTAATTAGAAGAAGCCACGTAAGCACTAAAAGAACCAATCGGAAATGAGTAGAGCCATGGGACAAAATTTGCCTTTTCTCCAAAAAAGTAAAAAGGCATAAGTTAAAGAATTTTCCCGCCATCCCTTGACCAAACAAAAGAAGCCATGTGATCACCAAATGTTGAGGAATAAATTTGACAGGAAAAAGACACCCGTTAGACTTTCAAAATACAAAAGAATTCCCCTTCACGCCCATAACTTGATTTTCACTAAGGATGAAATTGATTTTTTAAAAACAAAAACAAGTGAATCATGGTTCTAAGCATCCCTTCAACCATGGATTTTGGATTTTCAAAGGCATACAAATATATATTAACCATTCTCGAGCTTCCATGGTCGGGAAAAATAAGAAAATGGAAAAGCCCATAGATTTTGAAGAAATTAGGGAAAAAAACATGGAAAGCTCAGAGAATTTTCAAGGAGGGACATGACAATGGATTCTGTAAAAAATTCAAGGCATTTCAAGTGGAGGTAGAAAATTTTAGAACACCCACATTGAGAGACAAAATGTTTCAAACACGCAGATCAGAGGAAAATAATGGTAAATGGGGCGAAACAAATCTCGAGCCCAACATCGGCTCCAACTCGGGGATGGGCACTCCTGCGAGTGTAAAAAGAACAAAGGTATACCAAGTTCCAAAATATCCATTGGGCAACAGAGTCATCTTACAAATTAGAGAAACAAATCCATCTTGAAAGAATGAACAGAGCCCGATAGAAAACAGGTCACCAGGACCAAAAAAGCAAAAAAAAAAAGACAGAAACAAACCAACAAACTATACACTATACAAATGATGCCTACCTTGATTCAAAGAAAACAATCAAGGAAAATCTTCAAGTGCCTACCATCCTGGATATGACCATGCTAAAAGATTCTCGATATGCTTTCATCAACCTGGAAATATACCTTTTTTCTTCATTGTTCACTTTGTAAACCATCCTTGTTCTTTGAAGCTCCTCCATTATGTTTAGGTCAAATTATTTAACATTTTTCAAGGCTGAATAATAGACCAAATTCCCAGATAAAACAACATACTTAGGATCTCTATTTTCAACATTTTCATACTTCCTAAAATCCACAAAACTCACAAAGTTGTTAAGATCAACATCTACTTGCAAAACTTCATAAGATGCATTGCTTGGGTCTTCAGTCAAGTAGAGCATTTTCTTCTCTGCATATAATTTCACCAAGATGCATTCAATGGGGATAGTGGCATAAGGCATGTCCATTTGCACACTACCACCAACACTTGCTGCCCACATTCTTGACAACAACATCCCCCACCTGGCAAGGTAGTCAACAATAACTAAATCAATTTTTAAGTTGCTTCAAGGATAAGATGCAAGTTGCATATACAGATCTTTGACATCTCCCACCACTGGCACCTCTCTAGATTCCATGGTAGTGCACTTCCCATATGTTATTGTTACTTTGATACCCAACTTATTTATAACTTCAAGAGGCATGACATTACATGAGCCTCTATAATCAAACATACAGTTATGTAACAACTTGTCTTTGATAACCAGGGTAGTGAAGAATGGATCCACATTCAACTAGGATTTAACCAAAGAAGTTCCTAAATAAACCTCTAGTGGTTCCCCCATCCCTTCCAACACTTGTGGCTTTTCCAACTCTGCAACATGTAAGGAGAATCTCAACCTTGTTTACATCTTTTCCTTGTATGATCTCCTCCTCTTTGAACTCTAAAAATTCAAATGCCCTATTCTTGTGCTTAGGGATCCTAAGCAGCTCAACAATTAGGACAACAATTTTGATTTGACTCCAAACTTGGGCAATGCCATATGAACAAATTTGGGTAAAGAAGCACTATGAGAAAGATTGGAAAATTCATCGATGGAATGAGATTCTTTTCGGTTTGGGCATGGGAGGAACACAAGTTTTGCTTGCGGAAAAAATCTCTCTGCTGGATGGATTTTTCTTTGGGGTTTCTTTGGTAGCAATGGAAATTTTGACTTAGCTTGTGGCCCTTGGCAGCTTTACCTCTAGTATTGTGCTCCTTTTCTTAGGCAACTAAAATAGTCATTAATAGCTGTCTATCTTCTTCTCGAAGGAACTCCTCCATCATACTTTTCAATCATTAATGCCCTCAAGTATTCAAAATCATTAGTGGGTAATTCAAAAGATTGTATAGTGTCTACTTCTAAAGTATGAGAGGGAGGAAGAGGAGGTACCGGTGGATGCAATCCCAAAAAAATAGTAGCATTTCTAGCACTTATTACCTTAGTTGAAGTTTCTTCCCTTGGCAAACTTGCAGGGATCTCCATCATGCAGGCATCATCATCAATTTCATCATTTGTTACTTCTTCAACTTCTTGCTGGTCTACCCCGCATGGAGCATGGGGCATGAAACATCTATTACACCAATCAATGACATATTTCTCCTCCACAACATCAACTCTAGCAGCCAAAGGATCAGGCACCATTCTGTTTTCCCTACCTTGGGGCTGCCTATTTCCAAATCCAATAGGTCCCTTGCCTCTATCATCAGATCTTTGGTGATTTTTAAACCTATCTTGGCTTTCTTTGCTTGTGTTGACCTTGTGAGCTTTGCACAATCCCTTTTTCGCTCGAGCTAGTTTGTAGGAAATTTCTTTGACAGCCTACCAAACTTTTCATAACTTATTCCAAATTAGTAGCCTTGCTTGCATAAGGTTTTTCTAGGTCAATCAGTTTTACATGTTCCCTTTTTGGAGGCTTTCTAATTACCTTGATGTTGTTGTCTCTTTACAGAGCCATGGGGAAGGCTTGCCTCAAATTAGTAGGTTTTTTTCCCTCAAGTAGTAAGTAGCGTTTTATCAAATGCATTTGAATATTTGATCAAACATGATTCATCACTTAGCCTTATCCTAACAGGAAGTCTTCTCAATTTCTCGTTAAACCATGTGTTGAAATCATGTATCGACTCATTAGGATTCTTTTTGATGTTTTCAAATTCTATCAAAAGAAACCTAGGGTCAGTTCTATCACCATACTTGCAATTTAAATGCATTTCTCATCTCAGTCAATAATCAATAGAGTTATCTCGAAAATCTCTATACCGGTCCTTGCATCTTCTTCCAAAGTATGGATAAACAACTTGATATATACATCTTCATGTTCAATCTCAAAGTCTTCCATCATATTGATAAAAATCTTGAGATGTTGATCACCGCTTATAACGTTGTTTACTTGGAACTTTGGTAGTCTGTTTACATCTTGAGGAACTTCATTTGGATAACCAACCATCCCTACTAAATTTGTAGGTCTGAAGGTATTTACAACAAATGGAGGTCTAGGTGGGAAGGGGGGCCATGTTGTTTTGAGGAGGTGACCACTGAAGGGTGAAAAATTGATAAGGGGAAAAGGGTCTCTGAAACACAGGGGTATAATTTTCAAAGTGGATATCCCCTAAAGGCCTTGTTTCTTGGAAATCCCTATCAACTTCTAAAAAGACAGGGGCAGAATGAGAAGAAAACTTCTCAAAATCAAATGAAGGCCCCTCTCCAATTGGAGAATTCAATTCCACAAAGAGGCTACCTGATTCAGAAGCACTTGAATAGCAATCTTCAATGATAGGCCGATCACTTTCATCAATGGAGATCCCTCTTCTTGTCTGTTGATCCCCCACAACTCTCCAAGATTTTCTTCCTTCTATTTTTTCAGTTCCCACCTCACGGAAATAATTTCCTAGCAAAGAACGGCCCTAGGACAAAAATATCTTCTTCTAGCTTTGCAAAGGTTAGTAACAAATATCACTTGAGAAAGGTTAAGACACTAGTATTCATTAAGAATCAGATCAACAAGGATTTTCCACTAAGGATTTCCACCTTAGTTGTGTAGATGCACTAAACATGATTTGTCAAATGTTTTCAACACTAGAAACTGGAAATGGAAAGACTCTGACTTTTCTTTACCCATATTTGTCAATGAAAGCTAGTGCACTAGGTGTAGGAACTGAAAGAATTACACACAACACTTGGAGTATATAAGAAGTGTTTTACCAAGGCCTGAATGTGAATCTGTAACCACTATGTCCCCGGAAATGGTGCCAATAAGGTGTTGTTGATGGGATAAATAGATATGAATTGGGTGAATTAGCAAATAGTCTCAGTAACTCAAATAAGTCCCTCAAAATGCAGTGCCACTAAGGTTTTGTTGACATAATAAATAGATATGAACTGGCAGAGAATCAGAAAATAGTCTTAGCAACTCAAATAAATCCCCGAAAATGGCGCCAATAAGGTGTAGTACCAAAATTGATTCCCCTTCAAAGTCTGAGTAGCACACATGTTTAGCAAGAAGCTTAGAGATAGATAGATCATGATGAGTCATTTTGTAGCCGGGATGGGATCTAACTAGCCCTTAATCACTCAAATGTGGAGAAATGGATAGCACCCTCAAGAGGATTTGATTTATCCTCACTATTTTAGGTTGTTCCTTTCAACTAAGGTGAGAAAACCTCTTTATAGCCTATTGTTTATGGAGGAGATGGAGATATCCTTCCTAATAAAGTTTTTAAGGAAACCCTAAAGAAAATATGATCAATGCAACAAAATCTAACTCTCACGATTTGTCGGTCTAGATAATGGAGATATTTTCTAAGCAAGGTTTAGGCTACTAAGGACATTTTGAATCCTAATTGTTTCGCATGTTTTCATAGTAAAAATTGTGCATTTGTATACACACATGACAAATAGGGGTAGTGAGGGTAGGATGGGTTGTTTTTAAATAAATTTTGGTGGGAGGTGAGGCAGAATAAACTTGATTTTCCAAATCTCTAAGAACTCTTACAAAATGGAAAGTCTAGATAACAGAATACTTCAGAATAGCTAAAATGTTCCTTTAACCAAAATATGTACTTCAATGGAGGCCCAAATTAGCACTTTTTCACACAATATATGATATTCTAACATGGAGGATCAAGTTAGAAGACCCAATAAAATATAAAAATATAAGATCAATCACACTTGAGGTACACCCAGAGGCTTACAAACAATCTCTGTCAACAAATGAAAGAAAAGTGATTTTAAATCATTTATTTCACTCCCAGATGAAAGCTATTCTAAGAAATGAGATTTCAGATGCCACTAAACTATCACAAGGATTGAGACCTATGTGATTAATAAAAATTTGTATACAAGCTTGCAATAGAAACAAGAAAAACTATTTGCAGACATTCAAAAATGAAACAAACACATCTTTCTCAAGATCAACACAAAAACTCAAGTTTGATTAAATTTATCAATAGGGGAAAGTTTCTAGAACAATCTCAGAGCTTGTCAATGGTTTGTACACTTGCAACCACCATGACATGATAAAACTTAATATAAAAGGGATATAAAGGCTTCTCGACGCTTCTTAAACGATAGGATTTATCAAATTTTCCTCTTGGGAAGTTTCTTCGACCTCTAACACTCCAACCATTTACACATAAAATGTGTGCCATTTATAATATTTACAATAGAGCCCCTTTCCCCCAAAAATCCACGACATTGAGTGTAACCAAGTGCTCACCATGATCACGATCGTGATTTCCGAATCGAGATCGTAAAAGGTCACCAGAGCTCGGGGAAAAATATCTTTGAATATCTCCCATTCAACTCCTCCTTATAGTAGATCACTATTTCTTCAACTTGCCAACCACTTCCGCCCCTAATTTGTCAAATTTGTCTCTTCGTGTGTGCGGGAAGGAAAAATGGAAGATAGGATCGAGCCTAGAGGTCGATCTCATCTTAATGGCAAAAGATGTCCCCAGATCTTCCTCACCAAACCTATATATCAATTGAACTCCCCTTCCTATTTAGTGCACAAGAAATATCAAGAAATCGTGAAGATTTGCACTTCCAAGAGCTCACGGAGTGAAAATGGTAGAAGAATCGGATAGAGATGCACAACTTGTCATTGATTCCTACTTTGAATTTTGACCATCCACGTGGGAGATTCAATTTAAAATATGGTCGGAGTATTTCCTTTGACCTTTTACAAAATTTTGAAGAAATGGGAAAAATCCATGTTTTGTTCCACACCTCTATGCTTTAGAAATGAGTCCGACACGTGTCCTAAGGTAGGTCCCAAAGGAGCCGCGGCCAAATTCTACCATTTCACCTCTTTTTTTTGGAAAAGGGAAAATTTTCCAAATTTCCCCTGCAGCTCCGCCCCTCCATTCTAGCCTCGATGTGGGTCCCAGGTGGAACCATGCTTCCCCTTTTTACTTTTAACTCCCTTCTCCACAAAAGGAAAATTTTCCAAGATTCCCCAAGTATTCCGCACCTCTATCGTTGACTGGAGAAAGTTTTTACTTTTCTCTATCGGGCCCATGGGTCATTTTTATGATTTTAGTCATTTGAACATCAAGGGAAAAAAACCAAGTTGCCCCCGATGGCCCGCCTCCCGCCTCTTAACATTTTCAAAGCCAACCTTGACCTCCTTCTTATCGGGCTTGTGGGCCATTTTGAGATTTTAATCCTTTTGATGATAAGAGGTAAAAATTCAATTTTCCTCGATGGTCTACTTCCCCACCCCTTTGAATTTTCAAACTACCATGTGTCACAATGGCACATCTTGAGATGATCCCCAAAGGTTGAGACCTTGAATGAGCGTGGGCTCACCACGTGTCATTATGGCACAACTTCAAAAACCTTAAGGTTTCAAAATGATTTAGGAGAGGCACGCTTCCATTTTAGAATTTTATTCCATTTTTCCAAAAGGAAAAAACATTCAACTTACCTCTGAAGGCCCACATCTTTGCCATTTGCTTTGCCACGTGTCCTCCTACGGGGTCAAAGTAAGAGTTTTTCCCTGCCACTTAAAATTTTCTTTAATCGGATCTTGGTAGGGCCACGTGGTGAGTTCAATCCTTTTCCTGAAGTAGCCAAAAGGAATAAGTTCAAAAAAACCCTTCGTGCCCCCATCCAATTAGAAGAAGCCATGTAAGCACCATAACAACCAATCAAAAATGAGTGGAGCCACGGGACCAAACTTGATTTTTATTGTCCCGCCATCCTTGAACAACCAAAAGAAGCCACATGACCACTGAATGTTGAGGAATAACTTTGATAGGAAAAATACACCCATCAGACTATCAAAATACAAAAAATCACCATTCACACCCAGAACCCGATTTTTCGCTAAGGATGAATTTAAAAAAAAAACAAGTGAATCATGGTTCCGAGCATCCCTTCGACCATGGATTTTGGATTTTCAAAGGCATACAAATATATATTAACCATTCTCAAGCTTCCATGGTTGGGGAAAAACAGGAAAAATGGCAAAGCCCTCGATTTTGAAGAAATTAGGGCAAAAACAGGGCAAGCTCGGAGAATTTTCAAGGAGGGACATGACAATGGATTCTACAAACAATTCGAGGCATTTCAAGTGGAGGTAGAAACTTTCAGAACACCCACATCGAGAGACAAAATGTTTTAGAACATGCAAATCAAAGGAAAAATAATGGTAAATGTGACAAAACAAATCTGAGCACCAACACACCCTAAGCTCCATCTTCAAAGATGGCTTCATCCTCTTCCTCCTTCCCTTAACCTGCAAAAAATATGAAGAAATGAGTAAAATGAATGAATAAAAGACCATAAACATAATTAGGGTTGATTTGAAATCTAATAGATCCAATGACTTAGTTTGGTTTCATCATTGGATCAGATGGGTCAAGTTTGAATAGTGACACTTGAGTGGTGTAGGGGTTAAATTGTTTTATAGTCCTTTTGATTAATTGTTGGCTTGTAATAAAATTCTTGGCCCTTATAATAAATTAAGTCGATTACTATTTAGTAATTAACAAATGATTATTATGGGAATTTATTTTATTTGATTTTAATCTATGGGAGGGTGAATTATACAAGCCCTAAAGTAGAAAATTATTAAAGGACTTGAGGAACCACATTAAAAATAAATTAAGGATTATGGAAATATATATTTTTAAACCTAATTAGAGACTAATTTTTATAATTTAATTGCTAGTTAAAGCGATCAATCTTAACCAAGGATTAAATTAACATTGTAATGGACTTAACAAAAAAAGATTCGTAATTTTTTTAATGTAACTTTTATCTCATTTTATGTTTCATGGGTAAAACTTATGGGCGCTAAACTTGGTATCAAGTTGTAGGTTAATGTTTTGACCCTAGGCACACTTAACAACATGAAACATAAATAAATAAACCCAATGCAATTAAAAACATAGAACACACAACATTACATTATCTTTTTTTGAAAATTAGAAAACTTAGAAAACTAAAACCAAAAATTAGATGATGATAAACTAACTCCCATCTTGGTCTGTGGAGGAGGCATACACTAGAAGAGGGGTTCCTAAGATCGAGGCTATAGGTAGAAAGTTGACATTTTTGCACCCAGTGTGAAAAAGGTCAACTCAAAACTTTTAAGTTTCTTAGATTGGTCGGGTCACAAGTTTAAGATGTATTTTGATCATCCATCCTCGAAAGGGATATAGTTTTAATTACTTGGTTTTAGATAATATTATAACGCCATTTATCATATTAGCAGCTCATAGTTTAGCCTTTGAAGGCAACACTCTGCGTATACCGCCTCTCCAATTTATCATCTTAAGCAAGAGATTTGAGTAGCATTGGAAGACTATTGGAAGGCCTTGGTAAAGGCGGAAAGACACCATATGCATGGTTTTACATTCGAAGCAACAATCTCAATTACGTAGGTCTAAAGCATGGAAAGGTGTAGTGTTATAAGAAGTTTGCATTCTCAATTAGCATCAAAAGGTACACTTGATTTTAATTTATTTCTATGATTAAGTGAATTAATTAAGTGTTCTAAGTTGTATCAGTTCATTTATTATCCATAAAAATGAAGGAAATATAGAAAATAAAAGACATACATCTCATTACAAAAATAGTTCATTTAATCATGAGGAATAAAAGTACAATAAACCCACACAAGCCGTGGAATGTAACTTATCTTTACTCAAGCTAAGAGGTACATATACATAAAACTAAAAAAAAAGATTAAAGGTAGAACCCATCATTTCCTTGGGTTCTCGTTGTCTTTGTCTTCTTGTATATCTCCTTCTTCAATATAGCTCCATCTCCAGCTCCGCCTTCAGCTTTAGCAGCTCATGTACCTATGATCAGAAAACAAAATCTATTAGAGCTCTGGGTTTTAAACCTTGAATATTGTGCTATCAATTTTAGGAAGATGAATCTCTTAACTAAGCAGAGATAAGGTACATCAAAAGGCTGAAACATAATACAAAAATACATCTCATAATCTTGTTTTCAGAATTAAGTGTAGGAAATGATGTTATTATCTTCAAATTGAAAGAGTAAAGAAAATATTTTCATAACAAGTACTTCACTATACACAAATAGTTATAATATTATATCAAAACAGATTCAATAGGTGCAAGAACAAGAAGATTTTACAAATCTATTGCAGTCTACAGGGAATTTTATCATAAAAATTTGGAATTAGGCTCAAGTAATAAGCCATAGTTTACAACAAGCTCAATGGGAACTCAAGCTACAATAGGATCAAGTATCAATAGTTACAACTATAGAAGCAAGAGTTTTTCAATTCAAAATGCATATTAAAAGTTACAGATTCAACATTACATCAAGAAACTAATGAAAATACTATGAATTTAGGAAGGATACATATTGAAATCAAGCAAGGAAATATAATATGAAATCATAGTATTCATCTAATGGTGGCAAGAAGTAGTATACATTCTACTTTAGAAACTAATTTGAAAGATAATTGACCGAGTATGGAAAATGAGAAGCAGTGGTTCATGAAATTACAGTGAGAGGAGTTCATCATCATTGCTAACACACAGAAAGAGATTGGAAAGAATATCAGGTTGACCTTCCATACAATGCAAGTTAGGTAGCACCAAGATTTACATTTTAGTTTATGCAGACTTAAAACCAAAAGCTTCATCAGATGCAATTTGCATACATGATCGACATAGATTGTAAGTTACAGAATTTCTAATGCCATTACAGCCAGAAAGGGTACAGTGTTCTTCAAAGTTTCAAAAGGCTTGATCTACAATCAAATGAAAGCTTCATAAAAGCAAACATCAATTGATCAACAACCTAAGTTATAATCCACACATGTATCCAAAATTATGAATTTTCAAAGCAGTTGTTCAGCAATTGAGCACAAATGCTAAGTATGAAGTTCACATAACTCATTTTCAACATGGAAAATAGTGTATTGCAAAGATCCAACATCTACACTCATTAGGATAGTTTGAGGGGAAGCAATACATGTTTCAGGTATTGAGAGCCTTGAGAAGGCTAGTAAGTGCCAAAAAATACAAACATAGAAGTTATAAATCTTGAGATAGATAGAGATTTCATGACGACCGAAGACCATAACACTCAGCTCATAAAATGCCCAAACATATAACTCAAGCTCCAAAATAAGTATAATAGTTTACGTTTTCAAAACTCATATGAGTTAAGTGGGTACAAATTACGTACATAATAAATTCTCCGAGTTATCAAACGAAGTAAAAACCGTTAAAAGTATAGTTGTTTCATTTGAAGCTCACAAATAAAGAGGCATGAATCTTGCAAGAAAGAGTGGCCATGTTTTAGTACAAGAAATGTAAATTCAGAGTCGAAGAATAATAACCTCGATTTTATCATTACAGAGGTTACGGAAACAAATATAATGCAAAAAAAAGGGATATACACTTGCCCATATCAAATTTTGTGTGTAATCCCCAACACGAACTAAACCATGAGATGGAAAAAGAATGAGTGATGTCCATTAGCAAATGGCGGGCAACATGCAAACCCAGAAAATTGAGCTTCTCTCAAAAGCACAATAAAAAAGATCCACCAATGTCAAGGATCGAAAATGAAACAGATCTTTGCAAGGCTATGTTTCCAAGTGAAAGCAAATACGACATGAATAAAAAGCACAAACCTCCAATGCATAACATGATGAAAATAGAGACAGATTTTACAGAATCTCTACAATTTCTAAAACTTCAAAAACCCACATGGCCATTGAAAACAAAGCACAAAACTCATACAGAGAAGAGGTAGAGGTAAATACTCAGAAGGGAAGAAACTTGTTTATGGCCAATACAGGAAAATGAAGTAAATATAAAGCTCTCTACAGAAATAAATATCAAGACTAGGGGTTTTGGTACTTACCATTTTCAAAACACCAAACTCTATGCATAAAAGAAAAAGGGGGAAATTTTTTTCTTCTAGTTTTATGGCACCCACCAGGAGCAGAATGAATCCAAGTGCAAAATGCTTCAAAATCAGAGAAAAGTATAGATCCAGGTCAATAATTGAAAAACCCATTAATGGGTATCAGTAGATCAGGGTTGAATCAAAGTATCGAGATAAAACTCTACAACTCAACCTCATAGGATCGTCACAATACTAAACCCACAACATTTTTGAGGTAAGGTATTCCACAAACCAATTCGAGGCATTAAAATTAACGGTGGCCAAAACAAAAACTTAGTTGGTTATTAAACAAAAACCACCCTTCCAATAAAGGTAGAAATTCATGATGAAGGTAAAAGTGAGAGCCAAAATTGAAAAGTTCCATAGTATTTTTTGAATGCTCACAAGTGAAAAACCCAAATCAAAAATGGTGAAACCCTTTTCAAGATATCATGATCTCAGTGAGAAATATGAAAGGAAAGAAACACGTTTTATAATGGACACAGAGCATAATGAATAAAATGGCACAAAAAGTAAGGGATCTTCCTAAGTTCCCTCACAAAACACCGATACGTGGCCTTGATACTTACGAATTTTCATGAACAACAAATGATGACAACATTTTTGAGAGAAAATAGCTTCGGTTTGTGAAAATCAATTTATCAAAAGCTAATTTTATAATCAAAATTACTTATCGAGTTAGTTTATAGGTAGAAAAGTTTAAAACATCACATCACATACCTTCTAAAGTGGCCATTACAAGAAAGAGGCTCAAAACAAAAGTTCAATACATGAGATCCATAGCCAAAAACACAAAAACAAATCTCCAAGTAGGAACAAAGTGAGCTCCAAGATAAAGAAAAATGTGTAGATATAATTCCTTCATAGCTTACCGATTCAAAATAAGCTCAAAATTTGTGGCACACAAAGTAGAGGAGTGGCCATGGTCGGGTATGCACATCTCAATCAAATGAAACACAAAAGCTTCTTCCTTACACATTGTGGTTTTCAAAGCATAGAAACAAGCTCATAGAATGCAATCCAATGGTTGTCGAAGAAAATTCAACAGGGCTTTGCCCACTCTTCTAGAGTTCAATGAAATTGCAGAGAGTGTTTAGGTTTTTAGAGTTTTGTATCTTAACCCAAAGGTGGAGTTAATCTAACTCATCTCGGATGAAAGATAGAAATATCAACGATGCTTAGAAAAACCCAACTTAACCATGTTTTAGTGAAAATATGCATGTGTCAAGCAATGATGAAAGCCTAATTAGATTGTATTCGAGCAATCCATCACCGAAAAATCTATGGGTTAATGCAACGTGAGGAAGGGGACTGAATTATATACCATAAAGTAGTCGATCAAGTAAATAATCAAACAATGATTATTATATATGCCATGGAGAATTAAGTCCATGAACTTATATAAAAGGGTATGATGTTCAAAATGAAGGACTTATGATTATATGATTATAAACCAAATTATATGCCACACAAATCAAAAGGGGTTCCGTGACCTATCTTTTCACAAAGGTACCATAATTTTTCGAATAAAGTAACATAGGTAAATAAGACCTTAGCTTATATAAGAATAAACCAAGAGATAGGTTATATATATTCGAAGTTCAATGGAGGCCCCTATGATGTCAAGGAGTAAAATTATTGATGTGATCATAATAAGATGAAACAGATGTCTACATTAGAACCAAAGGTGGTCCCCATCAAAATAGATGCATGGGTGAATATTTTGCCAAGTATTGCAAATATAGGAATTATTTTTTCATACAGATATCAATTTCTTGCATGCATCCAAGGGGTAGTGAAAAGTGCTAATATTATCACAAGTGGATCAAGTTGCAGATGTCACATCATCAGCTAGAAGACAGAGTTTGTATGTATTGAGAAGACTTTCTCATTAAGTAAAACTTATTATTAGCCAAATTATTCACCCAAATTTATTAAAAATAGAACAGTCAACTGCAGTTTGAATGAGTTGTATTTTTGTAAACAAGGCTATTAATGCCTCATTATATTAGCATGCTTATTTTTATTCCTTTATTTATGCATGATAAAGGACAAAAATAGGATGCATGTGCGAGTACAATTTCAGTCTATTTTTAGGAAGGGTGGAATGAATAATTTTTTTATTTATTGTGTGCATTTACAAAGCACAAGGGGGACTTTTGGACACAAGAGTGTTGAAGCAGATTTTTCCAGCTTTTCCCTTTCAATGAGGATTATATTATGCCTTTCCAATAATTTGTAGTATTTTTATGTCTTATTAATCCTTGTGAATGTCAAATTCCTTGGTTAATCATCCTACCTTGTTGTAAATTTAGTAATTTATGCATGATATTAGTGTGCATTTGTATCTTAATAGTATTTTTGTGATTTTTTCCTCAATACATCAAGTGTTTGCCTTACTATTCCACTTTGAAAACTATTAGTTTGTGCATCCAAAATTCATTCTCATATGAATTGTGTATGTACTCAATCAAATACCTCAAACAATTTTTGTGTATCACCTCATATTTGAATTCATTTACACTAATATTTCTACCCTCAAATCCCAAAAAACTATTTTAGGATACATCAAAAAGGAACCAACCTTGATACTTAGGAGACTCACCTCAAAATATGTATACCCATAAACCCGAGTTGTTTCCATTGTATCTATGAAAGAGAGAGCTATAGAGAAAGATTAGAACACATGTAGTCATAACTCTACAGGGTGCACTTTTGAAAGATAACAAGTGGTTATTTTACATCGATATTGTAGACAGACAAGATGTTAATGCCACTATATACATAGAGAATACTTAGGAGGGTAACCTAGAAGAAAAGATAGAGAGCCATCAATAGAGGCTCGTGCACCTTCTCATCATAGTGCCGAGGATAGGGAAGAGAACTCCCACGTGGAGTTAGTTAGGCATGGGTCATATCCTAGGGAGCATAGAGGTAGAGCTACGAGATACATGTATGAGTTTAGGATCCCTAGGATAAGAGATGATTGTTATCCAAAATTCACCCCTCAAGGTAATTTTGATAACATGCATCAAATTCTTTAGTCCCAAGCAATTATATTGAGTCCGGACAAAAGGTCATGTTTCTAGGGTCCCCTCATATTTTTTCTAACTCCCCTGTCCAAGAAGAAGAGAGCAAGTTCTGAGGAAATGTGAAAAAATTGCAAAAATAAGCTCGGGCCAGAAAAAATCATGAAAAATGGCTAAGTCCTAGTCCTTGCAATAGTCGGGACAGACGGGACATCTGGACGCGAACCGGCCGAAGGCCGCAGCAGCGTCCGCGCAGCATTTGGGACATTCGGGACAAAGGGACGCGCGGGACGCGGAGATCCGAACTGGCCGAAAAGTTGAAAAATTGACTAATCAAGATGAAAAGCAAACCGGGACGCACGGGACAAAAGTACGCGAACCGCCAGATCGGGCAAAATGAGTCAAGGCAGCCCGAATAGTTGGGCCAAGGTACGCAGCACGCGAATCGGCCGGAGTCACCGAAATGAGAACTTTCAAGTGGACGCAGTGGGACAAAAGTACGCGAACCGGCCGAACCGGGCGAATCGAGAAAAATTGTCCCAAACGGCCCGAAAGCAAATGGGACATCTGGGCCACGAGTATGCGAACCAGCCGGTTCGGATGAAATGGGAAATTTCAGCACTGTGCCAAGTGGGACAAAGGGACGCACGGACGCGCGGATAAAAGGAGCCGAAAGCCAATCGATCACGCCACGTGTCATTTGGTAGAAAAGGGACATGGAAGCCCATTTCTGGGCGGTTCTCAAGAATTTGTCCTACGCAAATTGGGACAAATGGGACAGAGGGACGCGTGGGACGCGAAAAGCCGGCAAGCAGCCAAGGCGGAGGAGAAAAGTCAACATTTGACCCGTGGAACTTCAAACGGCCATAACTTTTGACTCCGAGCTCCGATTTTCACAAAATTGGACTTTCTGGACTTTCTTAATTTTAATGAGGATAGATATATTTAAATAAAAGAAACATATTCAGCTCTAGTCTCATTAATGCTCATTCCCACAAATGACAAAAACGCCTCGCTGACCCAAAATAGCTGCCCGCACTCAGAAGGCCATAACTTTTGCATTTCTCAACGAAATCGCACAAAATTGGTACCCTTGGAATTGTGGTTCCGAGCCCGATGTACAGCAATCAAGAAATTCCAGATTTGATCAGAAATTTATTGAGATTTTTAAGAAAACATGGCCGCGTTCATAACAGTTGTTTTATTTGGTAGCTTTGCAATTAAGAGGCATGGTCATCATTCTTTCTCTTTGCAAACATGGGACAGTATGGGGAGCCTTTTGCAAGTAATGTATAACCATTTCACTCAATTTAATGCCTCTTACAGGTGGTTGAAGGACAGATTTCGGGATTTCCATTTTCCCTTCTCTTTTCCTTCTCATTTTTTCTATAAATTGGAGTGTTGGGCTCATTGTAAAGGAGAGAGTTTTTGGGTAGCAAAGCTCCCTGCCAAAATTTATTTGTGAAGCTAAAGTGTGTTGCAGCCCTCAGTAGTGGACTCCTTGCATAGTGATCCGGCCCTTATGTTGTAATAGACTCGAACTCATGCATACCAGAAGCAATAAAATACAAGTTTGTGGATGTATCTTGCCCTGCTGTGTTTTCTTGCATTCTTCTTGCCCTTTTATCTTTCCACAAGAATATTGTGTCTATTATTATGTTCTTGCAGGAATTCATTATCATTGTGTGTGCTTGGAATACTGCTGTGAATGCATTTTGCTAGATTATGGAGAACTGTCATCACCTCTTCTAGTGTGCACTTTGCCTTTGTATTTCACACATTTGGAGACTACTCTCACATCCTCCTTTTCTGGTGTATCACCGCTTTAGTGTATTCTTTCATTTTATGTATTCTCTTTCCCTGGTCCCTTGGAAATTTAGATTAGAATAGTTAGCTTATCCTGCATTAGAGTAGATTGTGGCAGGTAGTTTAGGAGCAAGAACCAGCTTTCTCTGGAGGTCTATCTCAAGTAGCAAGTCCCACAACTTGGAGATAGTACCCATGTTATCCAATCACACTGTGAGTTCAGGTATATGCACAGGGGTGCTATGATTCGGTGATAACAATGATCATGTGGAGAGATCTAGTGGTCGACGCTTGATACTAGTGGATCACATTAGAGAGATAATGAAGACACACCTGTCTCATTTTGTTGGAGACACAATTGGATTTTAGGAAGAGGCATGGTCATTAGATTGAGAAGATGCATCAAGTTATGCCCTTATTCTAGCAACACGAAAGCTCATGTTACCATCCACCTTCTGAGAGATGGAGTCGGAGTTTGGTGGAGGAATGAGGAGTAGAAGCTCCATGTGGATTCTTAGGTAGTCACTTGGGAGATCTTTGAGGAATGCTTTAGGAGAAGATACATATTTAAAAGTTTCATCCAACAACAGATTGATGAATTCCATGATCTCATGACATGCTTCCATGATAATGGTAGAGTATGAGGGATAATTTTTAGATCTACTCCAGTATGTGACTACATGCAGGATGAGCATGTCATAATTTAGAGGTTCATTTGGATTCTGAACTTAGAGTTGGGTGGGGAAATGTGTATTCATTTCCCACAGACACTTTTAGATACCATGGAGAAGGCCTATATTGCAAAGGAAACTAGGGGTAAGACTCAGTAGGCTCATGAGAGACCGAGGAGCCACATACAATAGTCACATCATAGTATATTCGAGGGATCAACTCCTATTCATGGTGGACACATTTCAGCATATTCCTCCTTTCGTCCTCCTCCACCTTCTCGCAGATGAAGCACTCAACTTCCCTTTCCACCTCCACAACATCATAATGCTTAGAGGGGGCATAGTATGGGACCTATGACAGACACAGCTCCACCTCGAGTACGGTTGGTAGGAGTATGTCCACCGCTACACCCACAGAGAGATCTATGGATGCATATCCGGGTTCTTCAACACACACTACTATTCCACCTTAAGGGAATATCTCGTCAGTGGAGAGGACCAAGTGCTTGTTATAGATGTGGTGTGCATAAACATCATTGGAGAGAATGCCCTCGTAATCCCTGCTAGTCGTGGTAATGCACCTGCTTTTTTATTCCTATTGGATGTGACATGGTTAGGAGCCACAAGATATATAATGGGTCAATAACCATAAGGAAAATAATTAGGGCATGATGATAGAGACCACAGTAGCATTGGTGGTATTTCTATCCCTATTTTATTTGACTTAGGCTCATTAGATTCTTTCATTTCTCCATATTTAGTAGAGCGTTGTAGGCTAGTGGTCATTGGCCTTAGTTGGGATGTCAAGATGGCTTCTGGAGCCAAGATCTCAGTATAATCCTTAATCAAGGAGTGCGTAGTGGACCTAGGACCTTTACTACTACTTTGCATCTTCGTATCCTACCCTTTGATTTGTATGCATTTATCTTGGGAATGGATTATTTATCTACACACAAAGTCAAATTGGATTGCTACAAGTAAGATCATACCTGATGTGGATGATTTTGGTGTGGAAGTAGTGATAGTTGAGTTATGATACCCATCTCTATTGGCAATATTTACGCTATGCAGCTGAAGTGGTGTGTGCAATGGGGTAGTCACCTATATGCCATTACTTTTAGTGATAGGTTGGAGGATGTGGCTAGTGGACCTTCACTTGATGATCACCCCATTTTTAAGCTTTTTCTGATGTTTTTATGAGTGATCTTTAAAGGATGTTTCCCCCACGTGAGATATATTTTCATATTCACTTGGTTCTGTGAGTGGAACCAATATCATGCGCTCCATATAAATTGACCACACCTAAGTTATGTGAGCTAAATTTGTAGCTACATGACCTTCTTGAAAAGGCCTCATCCATCCTAGTGTATCCCCTTGGGGTGCACTATGTGATTTTGTGAAGAAGAAGGATGGATCCTTGTAGTTGTGTGTGGACTATCGTCAACTTGAAAAAAGTAACGATCAAGAATCGTTACCCCATTCCTCGCATTGATGATTTATTTGATCAGATGAAGGGGGCCACTGTGTTTTCTAAGATTGATCTTAAGTTAGGCTACCATCAGCTAAGGATTTTAGAGGTAGATATTCATAGCAAACTTTTTCTACGAGATATGGCCACTATGAGTTCATGGTTGTACCATTCGGTTTGACGAATGCCCCTGCAAGTGTTAATGATTTTGATGAATGGGGTGTTCAAGAATTTTCAAGACCAATTTTTCCTCATGTTCCTTGATTACATATTAATATTCTCTCGTACGTGTGAGAATAAAGAGGAGATCCTTCATTAGGTTCTATAGTGTCTTCGAGAGAAGCATCTTTATCGAAAACCTAGAGAAATATGCATTCTTTCAATTAGAGTTGTATTATTTGGGTCACATCATTCATGGGGAAGGTATCACAGTCAATCCTTCCAAGATTAGAGTTATTATGAATTGGCCACATCATACTAGTGTGACCGAGGTGTGCGGTTTCATGGGGTTGGCAGGGTACTACAGGATATTTGTTCTAAACTTTTCTCGGAATTGTGCACCCAATCACTTCACTTCAACGGAAAGGGAAGAAGTTCATCTAGTCCGATAGATGTGAGTAGGCCTTCAGGACATTGAAGGAATTCCTTATGATAGCATCCATTTTTGTAGTGCTAGATCCACACCGAGAATTCTCCGTATGCACTGAGATGCTTATTTGGTAGGATTAAGAGGTATATTGATGCAGGAGGGTCGTGTTATATCATTTGAGTCTCACAAATGCAAGAATTATCAGCTCAATTAGTCAACTCATGACCTGGAGCTTGAAGCAAGTGTTCATGCCTTAGTGGGATGGAGACATTTCCTTCTTGGCCAAATATTTATACTTAAGACTGATCACTTGAGTCTTTGCCACCTCTTCACGTAACCCAATCTCAACACTCATCAATGAAATTAGATGTAGTTTCTTTGTGACTATGACATGGAGATAGAGCATTTACATGAAAGGAGAATGTTTTTGTAGATGCCTTGAGTAAAAGGATCTATTTGGTTCTTGCTACTTCAATAGGTATAGACTTGTAGAGCATGATTCTGGAACAACTTCCTTAGGAAAGCTTCTACCTTGCATCCATATTAAAGATTGAGTCTCGAGAGAACCCTATAAGGGAAGTTTGATGGAATTTCATTAGAGGTAGATGGTATTCTTATAAACAGATGTTGGTTATTTGTTCTAAGAGATGGAGGCTTGAGACAGGGATATCTTGGTAGAGGCTCATCATGCACCTTATTCAACACATCTAGGGATGAAGAAGATGCGCTCAACCTTGATAAAGCTATACCATTCGAGAGGTATACGAAGGGATGTAGCTTAGTTTGTGTCACATTTTTAGGATTTAAGAGGTTAAAGGCTAATTATCAACATCCAACTGGCCTTCTCTACTCACATCCCATATCGGAGAGGAAATGGGACATCATTTCCATGGATTTCATAGTAGGGCTACTGACGTCAACATTTCACCATGACACCATCATGGTCATGGTGGATAGATTAATAAAGGTGGCTCATTTTTGTCAAGTAAATACCACCTATATAGCTAGTGCAAGAGTGTGAATATACCTTGTTGATATTTTCAAACTTCACCGGATTCCACGGAAGATCATTTGTGACCATGATCCTTTGTACACTTTTGAATTTTTAGTATCATGCAACATGTTCTTGGGACGACTATCAACTTCATTACAACTTATCATCAAGAGACACATGGGAAGACAGAGTGGGTAAATCAGATCTTAGAGGATATGTTGTGGTTATATGTCATGGACCATCGACCTAGGTGGGAGGAGTACACGTATTTAGTGGAATTTTTCTACAAAAATAATTTTTAGAGTTTGCATGGTATGGCTTCTTTTCGGGCATTGTAGATGGCGATAGTGTAGGACACCATTGAGTTGGGATAGATTGGAGGACATGGTTTCTTTTGAGTCGACAATATTATAGGATATCAAGATCTAGATTTCTTGATTCGGCGAGAGGCTATAGGAGGCTCAGGGACGGATCGTAGTTTTGAGGTGATGAAGGTGGTTCTTCATTTCATGCCTCATAAGACTAATATCCATTATGGAAAAGGCTCTAGGTTAGCTCATATATTTGTGGTTCCCTTCGAGATCTTGGAGCGTATCAGCCCTTTTTCCTACCATCTAGAATTGTAACCCATCTTATGTCACGTGTAAGATGTATTTCATGTTTTAGTATTTAGGAGATACATTCTAGATCCCCTCATGTTTTAGATTAGATAGCATTGCAGAGTGCGGGAGCAAGCATAGGTGTCATTGGAGCTCGTGTGCATCATAGAGCATAGGACCTTGGGCCCTCGAGGCCATGAGGCCCGACCCGGAGTGCAGTCGGGTGGAATAGGTACGATAACACTAGAACCACTTGGAAGGATGCTACTTTATTCGAGCCTAGTTTCCTGAGCTAATCCAAGTGACTTCTAGGAATAAGTCGAGTCTAATAGGAGGGGAATTTAGTGCCCACTCCTCTTCGACACTATTTCATTTTGATGTTGATATTCTTAGATGGATATTTAGACATTTTTATTATTATACATTGATCAAGTAAATGATACATTATACATATATTTGAACTATCGACATTATGTGGTTTACATTTTATTATGATGCACTAGATGGTAATGATAGATTGTTGTATTTATTGAATTGTGATATTCTTATTTCGTAATAGCATGTCATAATTTGGATGCATGATATATGTTGGATGTTTTCAATAGAATTATGATTTCATGGATGCCTAGATCAAATTTATTGTATCATGATGGATAAATAGAATTTCTATATTTGAGTGATGATCATGGATTTTATACGTATATTTTCTTGATTTTGTTAATAGAGATGAAAGGACAAAGAGGTATTTTGTTTGTGTGCAGGAAATTTTATCACATACATCTAAAGGGGATTGGAGACCAACCATAGAAGGATGTCGGGTGTTGAGCAACGAGGCCAAAATTGACAACTTATGTGATTTGATGTTTTGTTTTTGTTACATGCCTATTTTGGAGGTCTCCCATGGGGATGACCTCACATGTGTGGCCATGGTGTGAAGTGTGTTCCCTTTTCTTTTAATTATTTTTTCATGTTCTTTATTAGTGTTTTATGTATTTAAAATTTGGAAATTTTGTCACTTTATTAGCATGTAATAATGTGTCTTAATTAAGCTAAATCTTTCTTATTTGGTTAACTAAAATTGGGATGTGACAAATAGTTAATTATGAGGTTAGATGGTCCTTGTTGTAAGTAAGATTTATGTTATTTTGTGTGTGTTTTACTCCACCCCAACTTCAAAATCATATTTTTACTTTGGAGACCTTTTTGAAGGCTTGTGGGACAAGCTAAGCTTGTCCCATGCCTCTTAAATTTACCCAACAACCCTACCTATGGGTTGGGAAGTTTATTTTGAATTTTTAATCCCTTTTTAGTATAAAAGAGATAACATAATTACACTTTTTTCTACCCCAATTAATTTTATCCTTAGAAAGAATGGTGTTCAAGTTTGTGAGCCATGTGGGTTTGTCATAGTTCTTACAAGTTCATTGATTGTCTTTGACTTGGTGTGTTGACTTGAGTGTGGGATTGGATGAATGATGAAGTTCCATCCTATATGGAGCCACCTCATCATCCTCACATTCCATTTCTATTTATTGTTGATTTTTTTGGAATGGGGGTTACTTGTTATTTTTTCTTCTTGGGCACTTTTGGGATTAGGAGGTTATGGAAATTGCTTGGAGTATACTTAGCTTGAAGGGTAAAATATTTGTGAAGTTGTCTTGGAGCTGGATGTAAAGGTAGCCTCTCCACAATTTTTATTTTTCTATTATGCTTGTTTATATAAAATATTGTGCTTGTTAAAATTATATAAGTCTTGTGAGTGTGCTTGTGTGTTTGTTGGCTAAAGCAGGTCTTAATTTTGGGTGTGGAAGAAGGAATTATGAGACAATTTGGGAGGGAAAAGGGTGTTTTGTGAGGCATACGTTTGGTGGGAGTGTAAATGGGAGTTTCACCTATGGGGAGTGAAAAGGAAATCATGATTATTTTGTTGCATAATTGCAAGGGAGAGAAGGATTTTTGTTGATATTGTTTACACTTGGAGGCTTAGGGTGAGACTCCCACTTCACTTGGGAGGTATAAGGAGGTGGTTTCCCATATCCCTCTCTTTTTTTGGTTTGACTTCAAACCTTTGTGTTGTTTTGAGAAGGTTGCAAACTTGTTCATTATGTCTTCTTTGTTGTGTTGAATATTTTTAAATGCATGTTGTATGTGGAATCCATGTTGTTGTAAAGTTTTCAAAGTTGCTCAAGACCTTTCATGGTTCATTGGTTGAGGCTCGAGGGCCATTGAGGGGATGGCTTCTACTATTAATGGATTAAAGGTTGGGTGGAGAGATTTTCCTCTTGCCCCTTCCTTTATACTATGACCCTTTGTGAAAGTTTGAAGAGTACAAGATTTGGAGCTACATTTGGGTGAAGACTTCCAAATTGGAGACTTGTACTTTTGGCCTTGTTGATAGTATTTTTCAAATATTTTCCTTTTGTTATTCCCATTATGTGTGGATGATTATGAAATTGTAAGAGCTTCAAAGAAATTTATATCTTCGTTTGGAAATCTCCATAGATTGTAATATCTTCTAAGATTATTTGATTTATAAATATGCATTGGGAAATGTGTTATTTGTGTAGAAAGAAAAATTCATCTAGTTTTGATATGGAAATACATTTCCTTGAATTAATTTGTTTTTATATCCTCAAGCATCGATATGATTCATTTTAAAGATATTGAAAATCTTACTTAAAAGGCCTTGGTATATAAAAATTATGTCCCTTTTAATTGTATTTGTAAGTGGAATATATATATATATATATATATATATATATATATATATATATATAGAGAGAGAGAGAGAGAGAGAGTTTAGTTTAGTTCTCCCTATTGAAAGAAAAGCTTTTCGAGAATGTAAGATTCTTGTTACATTCTTATTAAGTTAATAGGAAGGAAAATAGTTGTTAAAATTTCTTTGAATAAACAATCTTATTAGTGGTTCTATTATCATTCTTCTATGAGTAGTTAAAAATTGTTCTTATTGTCTTTCTTTGTCTACCATGCTCCAAATGACTTGTTTTTTATTAATTAAATAAATCAAATTTTAATAATGTATGTACCCATTTGAAATTTATATTGTATTTACTTTATGCATTTGTTTTTAAACTTATATCTATTTAGTTTATTATTAATATTTATAAAAAAGAGGAATTCAAATAAATTTGACTATCTCAATATTATTAAAAGATTAATTTAATGCCACCTAAATTCTCCCCACTCGAGACCAAGAACAACCTAGGTTTTTTTACGAAAAATTAAGAAATAATACTATATATATTTTTTAAGTGTTCCCAACAAAAATTCTAGAGTCAATGACAACAATTATCAAAACATCCTACAAAACACTAACAGAGAGAAATTCATCCCTAGCATAGATACATTATCTTCTTATAGGACACATGAAAGAAATTTCCCCATGCATGGAAGAGAGGTTTGAAAGAAACTTTTCTTCCGGGCAAGGAAGAGAGGCGCGGAAGAAACTCCTTTATTATCCCAAATTTGCAGAAGAAAGGCGCAGAAGAGACTCATTCTCTCCAGGCACACACGACGGTACAAAAGAGACCCATTTTATCATGGGCAAGCAAGATGAGCACCCAAGAGACTCATTTTCTCATGGGTGCACAAGATAGGCACGCAAGAAGCTCTAGGCGTGCAAGACAAGTGCGTAAGAGGATTTTCCGCTTCAAAAACTTCAAAAGGCCATAACTTTTGATAGGGAATTCCATTTTTGAAAAACTATGAATTTTCAAAAAAATTCTATGTCCTCTTTGCACAACAACCTTAAGAATTTAATTTTGATAAAGTTTTAAGGGTCAATTTTGAGAAAACACTCTACAAAGCTTATAAAATGAAAACTGGTAACATTTGACTTATAAATTTTGTTCAATTCGACTTCCTTCCTTTCTCAACATGCCAAACAGACATGGAGGGTTGCACTTAGGTAAATTTAGGATGGATTTCAAGGGTTAATTTGTTTGATGGATTTGCAAATCAAGATTTCCAATTGTACACAACAAGAAGTTTGCAATTTTGCCTTTGCTTGATCTGAATCGGTTCTTTAAAAGTTTATTAAGTATTTTATTTTGGTTGGGGTTGTTTTAGTCATGCAAATACAATTAATTTTTTTATTTCATTTCCTAAGGTTACAGGGGTTGTTACTCGTTCAATTTCTAATTAATAATTGCAGATATGAAACTTATCTAACGAGCTCAAATTCGAATAGATTTATTTACATTTACCAACTTTAATCTATGAATTCATTCCAACCAAATATAACATACTAAGTTGATTTAAATCAAAATGTGCAAAATCCAAAAGATACAGTTCTGATTTTCAAATCATACATTTCTGCAGAACAAAGCATTATGACATTTCTTCATACGTATTTCCAGACTTTCAATGGAGATCTCATAATGCATTTCAACAATCGATTTTAAATACAATAGTGCCATTTGAGGAAATATAATACAATCTTATATTAATTCAAAAATGATATCCTTACAACTTTCTCTTTCATTCCTTGAAATACAACATACAACATTCATGTCTTTCATATTCTTTCAAAAGTAGAAAACAGAGTATATCTCTTTTACATTTTGAATTAAAACTTTCATAGCCAATACAAAACATCATTCCATCACCAATAATATACAAGTTCATCCACTTCAAAGTGGGAAAGGGTTACAATAAACAATAATCTCAACAAGGACTGTCAAAACTATCTTTTCCTTTGCTCCAGGACAACAACATGCAGATCCATCATTCTTCAATTTTGATCACAAAAAAGCGGGGAAAGGCAACGCTCTCCACCCAACCAAGACATCTAATGAAAGGATAATCCATCCTTCTTCATTGACCCCGAGCCCCAACCACACGATGCAATAAGAAATGTGTTTCAACTCATGGAAACAACACAATTCTACAAACAAACATGCAAAATTCATATTAAAAGAACAATCCAAAACAAAATGTAGTTTGCTGACCACATTAAGACATAGCACACAAAATTCAGGATTCATCATGTAAGCCAAAGGAGAAAGAAACTATGGGGATGCTACTTATGCCTCCTAAAGGGAAATGGGTATCACCACCGAGAAAAAACTGCCAAAATATAACATTTCAAATCCTGACATGCCCTTATGCATTCCCCAAGTACCCCTTATTACTCTCATTTCCTTATGCCTCCCAACCTCTTTTGGCACCCCATAATGAGTAATGAAATGTAAGCTATTTATTTGTAAGGTGGAACCCAAATCCCCACTCCCTCTACACTTATACCTCCCCAAACACTTATGCCTACCACAAAATAAACCCCATAGCTTTCTTACACCATTCCTAGGCCATCTACCCAACTTGACTGAAAACATGCTAAAACATTCACAACAATAACATTCAACCATTTACATATTCAATAAAAGAAAGAGAGAAGGGAATTTCAAGAGCCAAGCTCCTACCTCTCCATGATGGAGTTTGTTCCAAGTCCAAAACAACAATATTTCGAATACAAAATAGTCCGAGATAAACAATCCACAAGCATACAACAATCTCGAATCTTCTCCAAAAGCAAGAGCTCTCAAAACCAAAAAGAAGTCTCCCCAACAATGAAGTGATAAAACTTAAGCAACCCAAAATAAGCTAAATAATTCTAATTTATAGAAGAAGGAAGGGAAGAGGATGAGGTGGATCCATGTCGGATGTCACTTCACACATCCTCAACTCCAACACCAAGTCAACTTCATTCTCGATGCATAATAAATAGGTGAGTGAATAATATGACAATCTTACTTACACACTTAAATCAAGCCCACATCCCATAAGTACTAAAATTAAAAACATGAAGAAAGTGCAATTACAACATTCAACTTGACTTACAAAAATGCATAAAGAAGCTCTAAATTTTAGTCTCCAACCATAGGTAAGGTTGGTATATACATTTAAGAGGTATGGGACAAGTTTAACTTATCCCACAAGTCTCCAAAACAACCCTTCAAGGATAAAATTGAATTTTCAAAGAAGATGAAGTGTTTCATACTCAAAAATTAACTTATATATCTCTTACACATTACTTATACATTTCTTACAAAACTTTATTTCAAGGCCAACAACTCTATTAATTACTTTCTTATGAAATATTTTAATTAATTATATTAACAACACGATTACTCACAATATTAACACACCATTTAATAAATAATGAAAGGGGTTAATGCGCAACAAAATAAACACATGCAAACATTAACTAAGGTACGAAATAAAAGAAATAAATACATAAAATCCCTTGGTCACATTTGAATGTGATACCCCACATGGGAATCCTAACACAAACAAATACGATTGCCATGGTGACCTTGCTTTGAATTCATCAACGATTCCAAAGTGGTTGGTCTCCAATCCCTCAATATTTGTTGTGATATTTTAAACTTGTAAAATACAAATACCTCCTTTGGCCTCGTGGCCACATCAAACATCCAAATGAATATAATATACTTCCAAAGTCATCATATATATATGTATCACAAAATTCATCAAGACAATCAACAATATCGATTCTGATTTCATCAACAACTATATCATCATCAATCTTTAATTCAATTTTCATTTTCTATGTCTACTCAAAATATCCAATTATTGCAAGTCTGGACAACATCTATAATATAACCATGTCAAACAATATATCAACAACAATATATAAAATGTATAAAATGTCCCCAATAACACCATGTATCAGATATGAACCAAGTCAACAATAATCCTTGCTCTAACATCTAATATCTTACTAAATGAAAACTATAATAATGTCCATAATATACTCAACAATGTCATGATCGGTGCTCAAATGGTGTCAAGGGAAGTGGGCTCTACATCCCCCCCCTTAGTCTCGACTTCCTCCCGAAGTCACTTGAAAAGATGGGGAAGCCAACTCATAACAATGTAGCATCCTCCCAAGTAGTGAAGTCTCATCATATCTCGTCCCCACTTTTTCATCGTACCTAATCAATCTCTCTACCTAGAAGGCTCGGGGTCCTATGATCTATAATTTGAATGGGCTCCACCTTCACCTGCCCTAATCATGCACCTAGAAAGAGGTCCATCCAATACATGAGAATGATTTGCAATATATCTCCCAAGGACTGAAATAAGAAACACGTCTTGTACATGAGACAAGCTAGGCGAAAACTCTATACGGTAGGCCAAAGGGATGATATGCACCAAAATCTCAAAAGGACCAACGCATCTAAGGGATAACTTAGAAACTTTTCCATAACGGATAGGGCTCTTATGTGATGCGAAATGAAGGAACACCTTTATGCCCACATCAAAACTACGCCACTCCTATGCCAATCTTCATACTTTTTATGTATGTCTTATGCCTCCTACAGTCCCTATCTAATCAAAACCACTGCTGCTCCATGTCCTATAACAAAGCTGGTCCAGAGAAACCCTATCCTCTAACTTTCCCAGTTCAAGAGGTGTCTGCACTCTCTGCCATCTGAAGGCCCGAAAAGGAGCCATGCCTATGTAACTCGAAAACTATTATTGTAGGAAAACTACACAAAGTATAGTTACTCATTCCATCTCGACCGATGATCCATAACATACATCCCGAGCATATCCTCTAAGATCTGATTCACCCACTTAGTCTTTTCATCTATCTCGGGTGATATGTTGTGCTGAAATTAATCCTCATCCCGAGGGCATGTTGTATGGTAGTCAAAAATTAGAAGTTTACAAAGGATTGCGGTCACAAATTATCTTCTACGAATCCTGGTGTAACCTAACAATCTCATCCAGATAAATGCATTGCCACTATACTAGTTGTATAAGTGGTGCGTACCCGCAGAAAAAAGTAACCGCTTTTGTCAATTTATCCATCGTGACCATGATGGTTTCGTGGTGATATCTCGACATCGGTAGCCCAATAATGAAGTCCATGGAAATGGTTTCCCACTTCCATTCTCGTATAGCATGAGGTAAGAGAAGGCCAACTAGACGTAGATGCTCGGCCTCTACTTTCTCACACTCTAAACATCGTGACACAAACTTAGCCACATCTCTACGAAGTCCTCTCCAATGATATAACTATCTCAATGTGGCATGCATATTCTTCACCCCAGGATGGGCTAAATAGTGTGCATGATGTTCCTCTGTCAAAATATCCTATGTCAAGCCTGCGTCTTTGGGAACATAAATCTGACCTCTGCACGAGAAGTCCATGTTCCTCTAATGAGAAACCATGAAACTTCCCCTCAAGGGGTATCGTGGACTCGATCTCTGATCTCACCGTAATGTAGAAGCTGTCAAGAGGAAGCTCTTTGTAGAATCCTACTCCGTAAATATGTGCCCACCGAAGTGCTAATAACCACATGTCTCCATCTGCTGAGAGTGTCTCAAACCAAATTGTCCTTCCCTCTTACATGCTCTATCTCCATATCATAAATGTAAATAAATTTCATACAATGCTGCGACGACCAGCATTCGGATGGTGAAGACTCAATTGATCTATCCTAAGTGTGAATCTTTCACCAAGAGGAAAGTGTTTCCATCGAATCAAGGCATGAACCACTTTGCCGCAAGATCAAGATCATGAGTTGGATAATTGAGCTCATAATCCTTGAGTTTATGAGACTCAAAAGCCACTACTATACCCTCTACATAAACACACCTCCAAGTCCTGGAAAATAAGCATCCATGCATATGAAAAACTCACCACTGTGGATTTGGCACCGCAATAACGGGTGTTGTTGTGAGGCACTCCTTGATGTCCTAAAGGCTTGCTTGCATCTATCTAACCCATCAAACTTCTTCCCTTTCCGCTGAAGGGAAGTGATGGGGTGCACAATCCATGAGAATTTTTGAACAAACCTCCTGTAATAACCTACTAACCCCATGAAGTTGTGCACCTCAGTCACGGTAGTGAGTGTTGGCCAATCCATAATGGTTCTAACCTTAGAAGGATCGATCTAAGCGATACCTTCCCAGATATGTTATGACTCAAATACTACACCTCTTTCTTAAAGAAGGCACACTTATCCAAGTTCCCGTAAAGTTGTTTCTCATGCGGAATCAAGAACCTCGATGAAGGTTCCCTCATGCTCCACACATGTACATGATCAAATCAAAATGTCATCAAGGAAGATGAGCATGAAGTGATCTAAGAAATTCCGAATACCCCATTCATCAAACTCATGTAATATCACATGGAGGAGGTAAGCCCAAAGAGTAAACTTCACTTGGAAAGACATTATAAAACCCTCTCAAAATGGGATGATCATCTAGAATGGTCCACTAGACCCATCCTCAGATTTTCACCGATTGTGTGATAGAAAACATGTGACAACCTCGTCACACACACCACTTGATCTGCATAGTGGATATGGTGCAAATGGAAACATGTCTCGTAACCCCTAAGATCACTAACTCAAATCCTAGATCATCTACACAAGATATAGTCTTATGCTAACAATCCATCACGGCCTTGTGTGTATACAATCAATCCATACCCAAGATGACTCCTTACAAGCCCAATTGAAGGATACAAAGATTCGAGGTAGTGGTGAAAGGTCCCAAATCCACTACACACTCCTTAACTAAGGATTCCACTAAGATCTTAGCTCCCGAAGCCATCTCAATGTCCCAACTAAGACCCTACCTAACTACCACCAGCCTGCATCGCTCTACTAAAGATGGTGCAATAAAAGAATTTGAAGAACTAGAATCAAACAAAATAGAGGTAGGAATACCACCAATACTACATGTGGTCTCAATAATTGTACTCTGATGCTCACTGGCAGTTCTCGATTACTGCATAGATCCGATGACTACATCCCATGTCACCAATGGTAGGCTCGAGATCTATAGTATTACCCTTGTTAAATGTCCATAAATGTATTACACGAGGGAAATCTCTCCAAAAATGTCCATCAACACCATAACCAAAACAACCACCTGATCCTCTCCCATGTGTAGCAAGTCCAGTGGTACTCACGGAGGCATGTTGTATGGATCACGATGATCCACATACAAACCGTTGAGGTCTCTGCTGGTGAGCTTCTCTTGCCGAGCCCTCTCGGGCTCCCCGTGTCTGATGGGACCCCTAGGAGGAGGCTCCATACTCCGACCCTTGTCTACATCAAAACTCTATCGAAGTCTATAAGGTGGGAGGACTGCTTGCCGATGTGGTCCCAAAGATGACTTGTGTTGAACCTGTCCACCACAAGGAGGATGTCGACCCCCTCAACCTATTGTCCTACATCTATTGGATACGGATTCTGGACTCGATCTCTATCCCATCGGTTCTTTCCCAGTCTCCTCTACTATATAGGCCTTCTTTACGGCCTCGGTTAATGATTATGGATAATGGATCCAAAATGCACCTCCAATGTCAAGATTTAGGTGCGGGATGAACTATGGATCCATACATACTGTCTTGTATGTAAACAACATACTAGAGTAGATCCAAAAATCTACTCTCATACTCAACCACTCGTAAAGATGCATGTCGGAGGTCATGAAACTCATCCATCCTCTTTTGATTAAACCTCCTTGAAAAATATCTACTCCTCAACCACTCCTCAAAGAGATTCTAGGCAACTATCTCAGAATCATCATGGAGCTTCTATTCCTTTTTCCTCCACCAAACGCCTACTTTGTCTCTCGGTAGATGGATCGCAACACAAGATTTCATGTTGCTAGAATAAGGGCAGAGCTTGAACCATCCACTCAAGCTCACTCAACCAGAGGCCTTTACGGAAATCCACCTCGTCACCGGAATAATGTGATGGCCGTAGCTTGAGGATCTCCCTCATGTGGTTTGAAACTATAGTCGATGACCCCTAGGCCCCGTGTATGCTCATCTCTAAGCCTAGGGATCCAAGACCTATCTCTATGTCCTAAAACTCGGTCTCCCTATCCCCTCTATGGTGACTCTTCTCTAACTTGACTCCACATGGGAGTTCTCTCCTCTATGCTCCTTGCTATGCTGAGGAGATGCACAAGCCTCAATGTATGTCACCCTATCATAACCGATTTGGATGTGCTCCTACGGTCCTACCGTGTAGAGTGGCATTAACATCCTAAAGTGTCTATAAAATTTGTGGTAGGATAGCTGCTACAACATGATCTAGTGGTGGTAAGTCTAGGTCTATGTGAAAATACCTCTTGTCTTGTCCATGCCTCCTACAAAGACCAAGGTGAGAGTTAGTTCATTTTCTAGGTTTTATTCAGTTTTCCATGTTTACCAATTATGCAATTTCAAACAAAGTTGTTCTCTAGAATTGAAAATGTGCTCGGTTTAATATTGTACTAGGTTTAAAGTTTGTGTCTCAAGTCTTCTAGTGTTCCCAAGGGTCCAAGATTTTGAACCCATGGCTCTAATACCAAGTGTAATGCCACCTAAATTCTCCCCACTCAAGACCAAGAACAACCTAGGTTTAGTTAGGAAAAGTTAAGAAAAATATATATATTTATATATATATCTATATATATATATATATATAAAAGTGTTCCCAACAAAATTTCCGTGAGTCAATGAAAATAGTTATCAAAACATCCTATAAAACACTAAGAGAAAGAAAGTCATCCCTAACGCAGATAGATTATCTTCTTTGCAGGGGAGGACAGAAGAAATTTTCTTCCGGCACGGAAGAGAGGTGCGGGAGAAACTCTTTTTTTTTTTCTTCCACAAAAAGAGACTTATTCTCTCCCGGCACACAAGACGAGTTCGAAGACACTCATTTTTTCATGGGCACGCAATACGTGTGCGCAATGACTCATTTTCTCATTGGGGCAAAAGACGGGTGCGCAAGATAGGCACGCAAGAGGTTCTCAGCACGCAAGAGGCTTTTCCTCTTTTACAAAGTTAAGAAGGCCATTAATTTTGATAGGGAACTCTGTTTTTGGAAAATAAGGACTTTTCGGAAATATCTCGACGTCCTCTTTGTAAATAAACCTTAATAATTTAATTTGGATAAAGTTTTAAGGGTAAATTTTTAGAAAACTCTCTACAGGCTTATAAAATGAAAATTGGTAACATTTGACTTATAAATTTTGTTCAATTCGACTTCCTTCCTTTCTCAACATGCCAAAAAGACATGGAGGGTTGCACTTAGGTAAATTTAGGATGGATTTCAAGGGTTAATTTTTTTGATGGATTTGCAAATCAAGATTTCCAATTATACACAACAAGAAGTCTGTAATTTTGCCTTTTCTTGATCTGAACGGTTCTTTAAAAGTTTCTTAAGTATTTTAGTTTGGTTGGGGTCATTTTAGTCATGCAACTACAATTTAATTGTTTCATTTCATTTCCTAAGGTTGCAGGGTTGTTCTGTTCAATTTCTGATTAATAATTGCTAGTATGAAAATTATCTAACAGAGCTCAAATTCGAATAGATTTATTTACATTTACCAACTTTAATCTATGAATTCATTCCAACCAAATCTAACATACTAAGTTGATTTAAATCAAAATGTGCAAAATCCAAAAGATACAGTTCTAATTTTCAAATCATACATTTCTATAGAACAGAGCATTATGACATTTCTTCATACATATTTCGTAAGGATTTTCAATGGAGATTTCATAACGCATTTCAACAATCATATTTTAATCACAATGGTTCCATTTGAGGAAACATGATACAATATTCTATTAGTTTAGATATGATATCCTTATAACTTTCTCTTTCATTCCTTGAAATATAACATACAACATTCATGTCTTTCATATTCTTTCAAAAGTAGAAAATAAATTATATCTCTTTTACACTTCAAATTACAACTTTCATATCCAATACAAAACATCATTCCATCACCAATAATATACAAGTTCATCCACTTCAAAGTGGGAAAGGGTTACAATAAACAATAATCTCAACAAGGACTATAGAAATAACAACATGCGGAGATCCATCATTCTTCAATTTTTATGACAACAAAGGTAGGGGAAAGACAACGCTCTCCAAGCAATGAAGACATCCAATGAAAGGAGAAGCCATCCTTCTTCATTGGCCCCTGAGCCCCAACCACAATGCAATAAGAAATGTGTTTCAACTCATGGAAACAATAGGATTTCACAAACACACATGCAAACTTTGGCATTAAAATTACAGGTAAAAAAATAGAATGTAGTTTGTAACCACATGAAGACATAGCACACAAAACTTGGGCTTCATCATGCAATCCAAAGGAGTAATAAACTATGGGGATTCTACTTATGCCCCCTTAAGGGGAAATAGGTATCACCACTTGAGAACAAACCACCAAAATATAACATTTCAAATCCTTGACATGCATTTATGCCTCCCCAAGTACCCATTATTCCTCACATTTTCATTATTCCTCCCCAACCTCTTATGGCTCCCCATAACGAGTAAAGAAATGCAAGCTATTTCTTTGTAAGGTGGAACACAAATCCAAACTCCTCCACACTTATACCTCCCCAAACACTTATTCCTCCTCAAAGTAAACTCCATAGCCTTCTCTACCACACCATTCCTAGGCCATCTATCCAACATCCCATAAACATGCTAAGACATTCACAACAATAACATTCAACCATTTACATATGAAATAAAATAAAGAGAAAGCGCATTTTAAGATCCAAACTCCTACCTCTCCATGATGGAGTTTTTTCCAAGTCCAAAACAACAAGTTTTCTAATGCAAAATAGTCCAAGATCAACAATCCACAAGCATGCAACAATCTTCAATCTTCTCTAAAAGCAAGAGCTCTCAAAACCCAAAAGAAGTCTCCCCAAAAATGAAGTGATAAAAGTGAAGCAACCCAAAACAAGCTAAATAATTCCAATTAATAGAAGAGGGAAGGGAAGAGGATGAGGTGGATCCATGTAGGATGCCACTTCACACATCCTCAACTCCAACACCAAGTCAACTTCATTCTCCAATGCATAATCAATAGGTGGGTGAATAATATGACAATTTTACTTACACACTCAAATCAAACCCACACCCCATAAGGAATGAAATTACAAACATGAAGAAAGTGCAATTACAACATTCAACTTAACTCTCCAATCATAGGTAAGGTTGGTGTATAATTTTAAGAGGTATGGGACAAGTTTAACTTGTCCCATAAGCCTCCAAAACTAGCCTCCAAGGAAAAATCTGAATTTTCAAAGAAGATGAAGTGTTTCATACTCCAAAATCAACTTACATATCTCTTACACATTACTTACACATTTCTTACAACACTTTAATTCAAGGCCAACAACTCTATTAATTACTTTCTTATGACATATTTTAATTAATTATCTTAACCACATGATTACTCACAATATTAACACACCATTTAATAAATAATGAAAGGGGTCAATGCACCACAAAATAAACACATGCAAACATTAAAAAAGGGACAAAATAAAATTAAAAAAATACATAAAATCCCTTTATCACATTTGAAGGTGATCCCCCATGGGAATCCCTAACACAAAAAAACACACAAAACAAATACAGTTGCCATGGTGACCCTGTTGAATTCATCTAGAATTCCAAAGTGGTTGGTCTCTAATCCCCCAATGTTTGTTGTGATATTTTAAACCTACAAAATACAAATACCTCCTTCAGCCTTGTGGCCACATCAAAACATCCAAATGAATATAATATACTTCCAAAGTCATCAATATATATATATATATATATATATATATGAATCACAACAATCATCAAGACAATCAACAGTATCACTTACAATTTCATCAACAACTATATCATCATCAATCTTTAATACAATTTTCATTTTCTAGGTCTACTCATAATATCCAATTATCGCAAGATCCAACACCATCTATAATATAACCATGTCAAACAATATATCAATAGTAGTATATAAAATGTATAAAATGTCCCCAATAAAACCATGTATCGAGATATGAACCAAGTGAACAATAATCCATGCTCTAACATCTAACATCGGACTAAATAAGAACTATAATAATGTCCATAATATAGTCAGCGATTAAGTGATGATCGGTATCAAACGGTGTCGAAGGGATGTGGGCACTACAATTAATATTATTTATAAATTTAATATATCAATATTATTACCATTTAATAAAATAATAGCGAAATTGAAATATTAATAATAATATTAGTTTTATATTTTTAATAATATTACTAATATTACTAATAAAACTTATAATAAAAGTAATATTACTACTAATTTCATATAAAACTTATATTATTACCATTTCATATGTTACTCCAAGTTTATTTTATTTATTTATTTCCATTTCTATTCTACCCTCTCTTAGGGTTTGATTGGAAATATTATATTTGTTGTAAAAAAAAAAAAATGTATTTGTCCTTCTTGGGAATTTCTGTATTTTACTCATTTGTAGATCTATTTAAAATGATGTATTTTTGCAAAAGATTTCGCTGCATATACAGAAATATATGAGTGTGTGTGTGTGTGTGTGTGTAGTTTTTTTATAAAAAGAAAAATCCTAGATTTTATCCCTATAAAATGATATGCAAAGTAATGTACATACATAGATTGGATCGTTGTTTTAAAAAAATTATGGACTATGAATTCAGAGGTTTGGAAAATTCTAATAGAAATACAGCAGCGGTTATAAAATTCAAAAGAATTTGATTAGTTTGGTGGTGGCTTGGCCCATGTCAATGCTTATTATATATATTAATGTTTGTGGGTTGGGGAGGGTCACTACCCCACCCAAACCCATCCCAACCCATATTAATATGGGTGGGCGTGGGGGTGGTGCCCCCTCTCCCAACCCTCTATCCATAATATAATGAATAGGATGATTAGCCATTATAAATATATCACCCAAAACAAACTTGGTTGATTCAACAATTGTTTTATTTTATTAATATAAAAATAATATTAATACATATATATATATATATATATATATATATTATATAATACAATTGCATTAATTCATTTTGAATAAATAAATATGTATAATATATTTAATGTTTATGAGTTTAATAATGAGCTCATATAATTAAATAGATTTTTAATTATAAGTGTGTATATATTATTTTAATTTGATTTGTAAAAAAATTAAAAATAAGTTATTTAGAGTAGGGTAAGACAAAGCAAGGACTATAATAATTTTGTACCCATTCATAGAAGAATGATAATTGAACAAACTAATAAATTTTCTTATTAAAAGGAGTTTTAATAACTATTATCCTTTACTACCACTTATAAGGAATGAAGAAAAACTTTCATACTTTCTAATACACTATATTTTCAATAAGGAGTAATAAACTATTGTTCTTTTTTTCAATAACAACAAAATGACAACACTTTTCACATAGCGAGTGAACTTTTGTAAACTTGAGCAACATGGGCGTTAGCACCTTGTATATTTTTTAATCTCAATCAACCTAAATTACAATGAAGTGCTTTGCAATTCTTATAGGAATTGAATAGACATGTGCAAAAAAAAATGGTTTACATAGGTACAACTAAAATCACTACGGTTTCAGAATACATCCGGGAAGCAACAATAATTAAATACAAACAAATAATAGTTGTTACAACTACATAACAATATAACCTATGCAATAATATGAAAAATATTGTTATAAAACTATATAACAATATATCAACTAATTACCTTATTAAATAATTAAATATTTTAAGGTAATATAATGCATAAATTAACCTAACATTCTCCCCCTTAATTTTTCATTTCCTCAAGGGATGAGGAGAGGAACTCTTTGAACAACTCGAACTTGTCACATGCAAGTAACTTCATGAAAATATCTTCTTTTTGTTTAGTTGGAAAAAATTGAAGCTATATATTGTGCTTCAACACATGTTCACATATGAAATAAACATGTACTTCAATATCTTTTCTTCTTTCATTAAACTCTGGATTGCGAACAAGTTTGAGAACACCTTCATTGTCAACATACATGGTGGTCAGTTTTTCCTATGGCATTCCAAGTCCTTCTATCCAACGTAGCCAAATCGCATCACAAACAACTTCTCCTAGAGAACGATACTCATCTTCTATGGAAGAACGAGAAACAAAGTGTTGTTTCTTTCTTCCCCATGATATGTGTCCGATCCCATAAAGAACAAAAATCTGAAGTGGATTTTACGTCATCAAATTTTACCTACATGATCTGAATTCGAATATCATGACAAGAAGAAGTTGTCGTTCTTCATGTATTCTAGACCAAGATTCACCTATCCTTTGAGATATCTCAAGATGCGTCTTGCTTCTTTCTAATGACAAACTTTGGGTTCATGCATGAACTTGGATAGATAGCTTATTGTAAATATATATTTTTATAGTGTAGGTAAGGTAAATGAGACTCTCAATCAACTATCGATAGAGAGTGTCATTTACCTCGAGAAATAGATCTGAATGAGATAATTGTAATCTATTCTCCATAGGTGTAGAAATTGGTGTTTAATCCGTCATCCTAAATTTCTCGAGTGTTCTATTAGTATATTTCATCTGAGAAACAAATATGTTATTCTCTTTCTGCCATACTTCTAATCCAAGACAATAGTGCATTAGCACGAGATTTATCATCTTGAATGATTGATTAATATTTTTCTTCGTTGCATCGATCATCTTCACTGAACTTCTAGTGATGACTAGATCATCGACATAGAAAATCACAATCACAATCTCCCCCTTTCTTTTTGAGGTAAATATTGGGATCATATGTATTTCTAACAAATCCATGTTGTATGAGATGCTCATCGATTTTGATATACCATGCACTAGGTTCCTATTTGAGTCCATATAGAGATTTCCGATTACGCATACGTTTGCCTCTTGGCCAAGTAGTACATTCCCCTCGAGGTTGAGTCATGTAGAATTCTTCTTGTAAATATCCATCAAGGAAGCCACTTTTTACGTCCATCGATGGAATTTCAAACCAAACTATGTAGCTAGCTAGAGAAATAGATGATCTGATCATCTTGATCTTAACTATGGGAGAAAATGTCTCATCATAGTCAATTCCTTCTTTTTATGCATACCACTTTGTTACAAGTCTCTCTTTGTACTTATCCATTGTCCCATCTAGTTGTACTTCATTTTGAATATCCATCTACATCCAATGGGTTTCTTCCTAGTGGGAGATCGACAAGTTGTCAAGTGTTGTTTTTATTACTAAATGATATTAAGAGTCCGCGGTGTCTTTCCAAGATTTTGACTTTGTAGGGATTCCTAAACTATAGAGGGCTCATCGACTCAATAACTCTACTCATCGATAAAATTTCACTTCTTCTCTTTTTCTTGTGAGTATGTGGTCTAGGGTGTATGTATCGGTGGAGCATCCATTCTTGCATCTCTTAATATGATAGTACACCACTTGGGCATAGGTTGAAATGTTCTATGGGTTGTGGTTCTATCTAATCACCACCATCATCCCCATCATCACATTCATCATCTATGGGAACATCAGATTTTTTTTTCAACTGGTGAAGAATCTACATCGGGTGAGTCTAGAGGAGGAGATTTTTAATCCTTTTTCTCAAAAAAACTCAACATCTTTGTTGGTATAAAATTTTATGGTATTTGATCCATCGATTTGTACCTAAGAGTCTCTTCATTATACCCAATGAAGATGAGTTTCGTGACTTCATGTCTAATTTATTTCTATTTTTCTGGGTATGTGCATACTTTCTTTGCACCTAAATACTCTAAGGTGTGTAATAAATGGTTTCCTCTTTGACCATGCTTCTTGTGGTGTTACTCTGTCAAGAGAAACTGGGCACTTTGTTCAATAAATATAATGTTGTCTTTGTTGCTTACGCCTAGAATTTCTTTACAAGTCCAGAGTGATCAATTATGCATTGCACGATTTCCATGATAGTACAATTTCTTCTCTCAACAACACCATTTTGTTGCGGTGTGTGTGGAGGATGCATTTATCATGAATCCCATGAGTTTGTAGGTAGGATTTGAACTCAGTACTTGTGAGTTACCCCCTCGATCTGAGCAGAGATTTTTGATGTGATGATCGGTTTTGTTATGAATAGCTAATTTGAACTTTTTGAAGGTTTAAAAATATTCACTTTTCTTGTGAAGACAAAAAATCCACAATTTTCTTGAATAGTTGTCAACACAAATCATGAAGTACTTGAAATCAAAATGACTTGGTTGCATCGATCACAATGATCGGTATGATCTAGATTAAGCTTACCATGAGCTTGATTTGTACTCTTCTAGAATAAATCTCTATGTTATTTTCTTACTAGGTAGTGAGGACACTTGTCTGTATCCTTCGAAAAGAGATAGTAGCCCATGTACAACATTACGCCTAGAAAAGTGTCTCGAGATACTTGAAACTAACATGACCAAGTATTTGATGCCATAATTGTGCTGAGGTAGAGTTCTTAGCCACAAGTTCCTGATCATCTCTGTGGAAAAAATCAAGCTGGAACATACGTCCCACATTGGAGGATTTTGCAAATATTTTCGAGCCTCGTGATTTGTCTCGAATCAAACATGTTTTCTTGTCGGAATGACTATCAAAGTCAATTTTTAAGTTGTGATCTAGGAGTTGATTGAATGAAAAATATTCTTTTTCAAACCAAGGACATTTAAGGACATTTGATAGTCTACAGTTGCATGAACCAAGGGGTAGAGAAATGTTCCCAATCCCTTGAACTATATATGAAGAATCATCTCCCAACAAAACATTGTTTTTCAAGGCATGTCCCTCATTGAAGTATACTAGTCTCTGTGGCCTGTCACGTGTCGAGTGGCTCCTGAATCTACCTACTAGACATCACTAGATGACGTGGAGGGTTAACTTGATCGATCGAGTGTACAAGAAGTTTTCATTATCTTACTTGTTCTTCTTTGCTTCAACAATATTACCTTATTAATGGGGTCTTCTTTTCTAGTTCACCTTTTTATGCCCTTGATTGTGGTTAGAATGTCCCTTGCAATATTGTTGTTGTGGAGGTCCAAAGTTGGTTGAGGAACCTTTCTTGTAAGTATTGTACCAAAAATCTTTTAAGTCATGTCCTCTTTTACAAATTGGACAAAGGCTTCTTTGTTGTTTATCCCCTGATGTTGATATTGATTCGATGTTGGGAATTTAAATAGGAATTGGTTTTCCTTTCCCTTTTCCTTTCCATTTTTATGTGAGAGAAAGTGCCTTCTCCTCTTCATCATACTTATTATGCATGGCTTCCTCTTGTTGCAGAGGTTTACACTTACCATCTTGTCAAAACTAACTTTCATATCTAACACGTTTGTATTGGAACAAAAATGTGGTAAGAAGAAGGGAGTGCTCTTAGAACAATGAGAATGAGAGAATCATACTGTGATTGCTTCTCCTAGGGCTAGAAGTAAATCCCTCGATTCTGCAACTCTTGTTAAGAAAGCTTCTATTTTCTCATTTTATTTGAACTTCGGTGTGTGTAACTAGCTCTGCAAATTGAATATAACATTCTTGTTTTTGGCCTCGTATATTGTGCTAAACTTATTCCACGCTTCTTTGGTTGTTTTGGAATTCCAAATGTGGGGTTCCACATTGTCGGACACTCCAAGCAAGAGGATGAGTTTGGATTTCATATTTGATTTATAAAACAACAATTGTTGTGATGTATCGATTGTTGATCCGGTTAGTACCATTCATAATAGGTCATATCTCTTCAAAATCAAGTTGTGTCTTGATTTTTGTCTTTTAGGAAACATAGTTGTTTCCTTTGAGTACTTGTTAATCTGGAAGAAAAATTTATGGGGCCATTGGTGCCCATTTTACAAAAATCACTTACGGGTTTGGCTCTTATCACTCTAGGTATAAGGTCTCCCAATCTATTTATCATTAGTCTAATACACCAACATTTCTATATACGTGCCCTTCTTATATCTTTGGCGGTACGTGGAATAAGATCTCCCTTTCTATATACACAAAGGTACATGAAAGAGTTGTTAACATACGTGAAAGAATTCAATATGTGGTACCAAGATAGTACTGAAAGGGCTCTGTGTGATTATTGATATCGTTTAAAAGAAATATCCTCATATGTGCACATAAATTTGCTATATACTTGGATAATTTCTCAATTCTGATTTATGTTGTGCAATCGTTCATAGAAGGATGGGATGGTTCATAGTGTGTGCATTGTGACCTTATTACTCCCCTTCAATTTAAAGGGTCGATGCCCGGACAACGTTGTTGTAGCTATATTAGATGTTAAGTGCAGTAGTAGTCATGACAAATTTACTCATAAGAATTTCGTAGAGGCAATATATATACTTAATGTTGTGAATGAGATCTAGTATCTTGCGATTGTTTTTAACCAAATTTTTAGTATTTTCATTACATATTCTACCGAGTTTCGACTAGTTACAAAGTTTACAATTGACTATGGAAACCTCCAAATTAGTACAATACCATGAAGCATGCAATTACATTCAAAAGTTTGAAAAAAATAATGGCGGAGTAATTTGTTTTTGTTTTCGGGCCCTGTGGCCTTCGGACCATAAAATGACCCTTTATGCCAAAAATTGCAACAAAATAGGTAAAGATGTAATTTTTGGTGTACCCCATTTTGTAAATGTTTCTCGGACTGAAAAAACAAGCCTATTAGGAGAAAGAAAAATTTTCCCTATATTAGGGTTTTTCTCACTAAAAGATTGGGGGCATGTTTACTTAAGACTAAGCAGGTTAGTGATGGGTTTTCCACTAAATTATCCTCCAATTTTGGTAGTTTTCCAATTTCCTGCAAAATTACATTTGTTTCAAAAAAATGTGTTCGGGTGTGGCGATTGAACCCAAAACCTCCCACACCCAAAGATTTCTCTCTAACCACCTTGGCTCTTATGAGCACTTGATATAGAAATGAAGAAAATTATATTTAATAAAAATGGAATTTGAATCACCTTTTAAAAATGGTGACTTTTCAGAGATGGAGGCACCACGTGGACTACATGCATGGAGGAGAGTTTGAAGGAGTCAATTTTTCCTTGTTTACTAGATCTTCTTCCACTTTTAACGCCTTTGCATGTTGTTTGTGACTGTCGTATTTTATTTTCCTCTATTTCTTTGTTTTCTCACCATTTTTAAATTTCTCTTCATTGTTTTTAGTTGTTTGATCCGCCTTTTTATTGATTTCTTCATTGTCACAATTTTTTTTTATTTTTTTTTGTAGGTACGTGGAAATTGATTACTTTTCTCACCATTTATTTCTTTTGCGGGTTTGCGTGGAGGTGTTCATGGCTTTCGCAATGTATGTAAAATCCGTTTGGAGCATTTCTCACCATTTGTTGTGGAGTCACCGAGGAGAATGAGAACAAGGTCATTATTTTCTTTTCCAATTTAACTAGAATAGACGGAGAGGGAAATCAGTGTGGTGGGCTCGGTGTTTACAATGACACGATGTAAAAATCAATACCAAATACAAAATTCACATGTTTCTTTAAGCAACCCATTCTTGATCAATACAAAACAAGGTGATCAATAGGCTCGGTCTATTCGATCCAGAGGAATGCCAACCCATGTAAAATGCAACAATGTAAAATTGCAATTTGGTTTTGATACATTCAATTCACCTCTCTATAATGGCTCAACCCAATGTTTACACAACTCGGTGTTTGGTGTGTGGGTCTCTAATGCAATCAGCTCGAATGCAAATCGATCTGTAGGCTTAGGAACAATGTAATGTTAGGCTGGAGAGGGGGCCCAGATTAGACCTCTAAACAACATGCCTCTAACCTTGAATAGTTTGCTAGTATTAGCTATATCTAATATTATCATCAGAATTAGTGAAAAAACCCCTAATGGAGAAATATATATATATATATTAATTTTCTATCCTGCACCAAATTTTTCCTAGTGTAGGGTGCACCAGTGCAAAAAAAAAATTTTGTTCCAAACACCTGGAACGAGAGAGGGAGTTGTGGGGATGCGAGATGTCCGGGAAGTTTCAAGGAAACAAAGGCTCTCCTAAAAATCAAATTCTTCTCCAAGATACTTCTCTTCCTACCGTAACCTCTCCTTCACCCTTTTTTACTTCACGAGTCCAGATTCTTGCTCTGGTACCAAATGTGACATTAAGAAAAATGGGTGGATTCTTGATATATTTTATTAATCTCAATCAACCTAATTTATAATGAAGTAGTGCAATTCTTATAGGAATTTAACAACCATGTGTAGTGTTATGATCCTCATGTGCGGATTTCACTAACGCCTCGAGTTTTGTGTATAAACATTTGGTATCGAAACCACCGGGTTCAGTCTTGCACGGTGGCTACGTCGGCATAATGGCGGTGTTTTCAATAGGGAAGGGAGTGGTCCCGACATAAATCTACCTTCCAAAAAAACTTGATGGGATGTTATGATCCTCATGTGTGGATTTCACTAACACCTTGAGGTTTTGGTGTAATTCGTTACATGTCAAAAAAATAAATGGGTTGAAGCAGTACAACCAAAATCACAACACCTTCCAAATATATGAAAACAGCAAGTAATAAACAAAAGCAAATAATAAATGTTATAACTACCTATCAATATAACCTATGCAATAATATGAAAAATATTGTTATACAACTATATAGCAATATATCGATAATTAAATATTTTAAGGTAATATGATGCATAAATTAACCTAACAATTTTAACAAAATTATCATTTCTTTTAAAATGAACCCTATCACAATTTGGAAATAATGAAATAACTTCAATTAAGAGAGATGCATTTTCATTTCACTTATTTCAAAATTTCCACTTCACCAAAACAATGTAAAACTTGGTAATTTCTTTTCACAAAACTAACACATTTTAAAATACACATTTCTCATACAAACACTCTTAGAATTGTTTACAGGATATAGGTATTTCTAAGTAATTAAACAACTTTCTTTGAAGCTTACAAATTTACAATCTTCCACTCAAAGTGGGAATAATAAAATGAACAAATTACAACATAAAGGCTTTCAACAAGGCCAAAATACAAGTCTCCATTTGCATGTCTTCTCCCAAATGTAGCTCCAATCTAGCTCACTTCAACATTCACAAAAAGGATCAAAATACAAAGGAAGGGGGAATAGACAACGCTCTCCGCCCAAAATTAATCCATTAAGAGGATAATCCATCCCCTTAATGGCCCCCGAACCCCAACCAAAGAACCATGAGGATCTTGAGCAACATTTGACAACTTTTCAACAAACATGGCTTCCACAAACAACATACATTTCAAAATATTCAACACAACTAAAATGACATACTCAACAAGTTTTATAACTTCTCAAACAATACATAGGTTTGATACCAAACCAAATGGAGCAAGGACTATGGGAAACCACCTCATTTTTCCTCCCAAGTGAAGTGGGAGTTTCACCCTAAGCCTCCAAGTGCACAAAACAAACAACACAATATCCTTATCTCTCCCTTGCAAGTATGCAACAATATAACCATGATTTCCTTTTCACTCCCCATAGGTGAAACTCCCAATCACACTCCCACCAAATGCATGCCTCACAAACTCCTTTTCCCTCCCAATTGTCCCATAAGTCCTTCTCCCACACCCAACTTAAGGCATACTACCCAACCACACAAAAACACATTCACAAACTCATACAATATTTAACAAACACCATTTTCACATTTACAAACATAAATAAGAAAATTACAAGGATGGAGATCCTACCTCTCCATAAAGCTTCCAAGAAACCTTCACTCAAAAGTATTTCATAGCTCAAGAAAACCAAATTCCCAAAAGCAACTCTAACAAGTTACCCAATTTCAAAAATGTAAAAGAAGAAAATGAACAAGTAACCCCAATTCCATCAAATTCCATCAAAAATAGAAATGGAATGTGAGGATGATAATGTGGCTCCATATAGGATGCCACTTCATCATTCCTCCATTCCCACAATCAAGAAAAACACCATGTCCAAGATAATAAATGAACATATAAGACAATGAAATCTAAAAAGGCACTCAAACTTGCACACTATCCCTCTAAGGTAAAAACTAATTGAGGTAAATAGGAAAGTGCAATTATTTTCACTGTTTTACACTCCAAAAGGATAAATAAGTAAAAATTAACTTCCCAACCCAGAGGTAGGATTTTTGGTGAATTTAAGAGGCATAGGACAAGCAACTTGACCCACAAGCCTCCCAAAAAGGCCTCCCAAGTCAAAATCTGAATTTTTAAGTTGGGGTGGAGTATATTACACACAAACCAACATAACCCAACTTACAAATAGAATATTTCTAGGACTATCTACCCTCTTAATTATCTAATTGTCATATCTTAATTTTTGTTAATAAATTAAGTTGGTTTACCTTAATTAAGACACAATTATAATTGTTAATAATGTGACAAAAATATCCAAAAATTAAATACCTATAACACAAATGAAGCACACACAAATAAAATAAGGGAAAACTTCTCACCGCATGGCCACACATGTGAGGTCACCCCCATGGGAAACCTCCTAACTAGACATGCACAACAATATAACATAACATTACACAATTTATCAAATTTTTGCCACATTTCTCAACACCCGACATCCTTCTAGGGTTGGTCCCTATCCCCTTCCAATGTAAGTGATAAAATGTTTTGCAACACACAAAAAAAACGTCTCTAGCCTTACGGTCGTATTAACAACATCGAGACAATATATAAAAATCAATAATCATCATCCGAAATTAACAATTCTATCATCTAGCATCATACAGTTAATTCAATTTTGGCATTCATAAAATCATAATTCTACTCAAACATCCAACATAGCCTATGCATCCAAAATATGACATGTTAGTATAGAATCCTAATATCATAAATCAACATATATATTTGTCTATCATCAACATCTAGTGCATCATAATAAAAATGTAAATCACAGTCATGTCAATAGTCCAAATATCTTCATAGTCCATCATCTACTAATCAAAATATAATAATCAAATGTCTAAATATTAATCCAATAGTAACAACATCATAATGTAATAGTGTTGAAGAGGAGTGGGCACTACAACAAGACTTCCCGCTGCAAGGAAGTTGATAACCAGAAATAGAGCATCCAGTTGGTCTCTGTGGTCCATGTCATCTAAAATGATAAGCACCCAAAGAGAGCTCAAGAGATTTGCCAAAATTATATTGCCTTCATCTACATAGTCGAATGATAAATCAGTCGCACCAAGATCCTTGAGAAGTTTTTTCTTCTTTTCATACAGAGCATTTTTGGATGCTGCATCTCGCACTTCGGAAACAAACTGTTGAAAAAGTCTTTGCACAATGTAGTTTTTTCCCGTACCTCCTATCCTGACGATCCCCACGATTTTTCACATTTTTAGTTTTCTCAAAGTCTTGTACAAGCTCATCCACCACAATGTCGCTCAGTTCTAATAAAAACGCATATATGTTAATAAATGTAAAATTAAATCATTATATATTTTTGTTTTGTTTATTGTTTTCGCAAAAAAATCCTAAAGCTAAAAGTGCATTTCTTGGTAAGGAATGCAATAATTGAAAATTAACTCTAATATAAAAGAAAAGGCAACCTGTACAATGAGCTTTTCAAAGAGACTGTTAACATGAACACCATTTGTCAAGTAACTGCCTCGACTCTGGATCAAACAACTGACTACCTTTATTAAGGATTTTTAAAATAGGAGATAACGAGAAATTTAACAATCTAAACCTGTTTCTCGATGCAGAGGGCGCTGAAGCCAAACGGTCTGTAATACTGCTGTCGGAAAAAAAGGTTCGGAGGGTCTACAGGAGGCGGAAAACATTGACTTTGGATCACCTTTTTAACAGTGGATCTAGCGTTGATGGATGATATTCTTTAATTGCATTATTTAAATTATCAATAACATAAACTACATAACCTTCACTAAGCAGCTGTAAGACCCTATGGCTGCCGATATATCCAGCACTTCTGGTAACCAGAATGCACTTATGGAATCCCTCTTTCGAATCTCCGGTTGAATCCATCTTTCACTAAAAATAAATAAAAAATATGCAGACAGAAAGACACAAGTAAATCTATATTGTTTGCAGGAAAACCCCCAATATGTGTGTAGAAGCAGCAAGGAAGCCCCAATTTAAATAGATCGAAGGATAAACAATTCATCCAACCAAAAGGATTTGAACTGTTACTTTCCTTTGACATTGACATTATTTGCATGCCAAGTAGCAACGGTGGTCATTTAAAGCTTAACGGCATAAACATTCAACTTTTTTATTGGAAATTGCTTTGTTTACTCGTCTGGTAGATTGGGAAAATAATTTGTTGCATGATCATAATCATAAATACATTCCAGCTCAACCGTTGAAGATGACTTTTTCCTGGCAATTTTCCTGCATAATCATAAATGCATTCCAGCTGGAAAAGAAATCATAAATGCTAGTGACATAATGAGTTTCTCCAAATTGCTAAAGGCTATAATAACATTTTAATTTTTCAGTCAATCAAATTGAAGATAAATATAATTTTATAATTGTTTTGTTAGAAAATATACAACTTTATTAATATTTATTATAGTAAAAGGTGTATATTTTATTAATCAAAACATAACAATATTTTATTGGTTTAAAAATACAAATAATGATAACAGGTTAAGAATATATGAAACTTATAGTATATGCCTTTGACAATATTAATAAGATCCCTAGTTATTTCGCCTGCCAAAAACAATTATTAAAAAATCAACACTGAAACTTACTAACAACCAAACATTAAAGAATGACACGATTAAAAACTTCATACGGTTTTTTATTTTATTTTTGACTGAAATTGGCCAATTAATTGGTTTCATATGAATGTAGGTTCGAGTACTTTTGAACACAATACTCCCACATACGTTGGAATGAAAATAAAGTTTTATTTGTTTAATATATATGAAAAATCGTAGAGTTATGGTTTCAATAACTTCAAATGATGACATTTATAATTAAAGTGAATTTTATCTTTAAAAAATTCATATGTTGTGTATTAAGTTTTGAAATATATTAAGTTTTGGAATAGATTGTATTGGAAAAAAGTCATTTAATAAATTAAAAATATTGTATCGTTGCAATCAATAACAAAATACAATCAATAATAAATATTTATATGAAGTAAAATTTATGTTTGATAAATAATATCAAATGTACCATGAAATTTTAAATTATTTATCTTATAATTTTAAAACTTATATGTTATTGTTATTATTGTAATTTAACTAATGATACAACTTATGATTGTACTTTTTAAGAATAATGTTTTTAAATTTATTTTCTTTGTTTAATTTGAATAATTAATTGGTTTCATACAAATGTCGCTATGAGTACTTGAAGAAGATAATGCCCCTTTTTCACATTTTAATTGTTAAATGTATATGAAAAATGATAGAGTTATGGTTTGAATCATTTCAACGTAATGGTGTCTATAATAAGCAATTGTGCGATGGAGTTTGTGATGTGGACGTCGTAAGGGATCAAAGTGCGTATTGTTCCATTGTGGGCTATATTTGTATCGGGAGTAGAACACAACATAGGTAGGAAATGTATTAGTAACTCTATGTGGATGGATTAGGGGTTGATTAGTGAGGATCATGTATATATGAGTGTATGAATGAACGAAAATGAATATCTATTAAGTGATGGTTACAAATATCTAAATGAGAAGCACTACATTTAAAAGCAATAGTTATGAAATCCATCTTTTGTGGGGTCAATATTTATGCCAAAAGTTGAATTTGTGATAAGCTTCACTTACACCCCTCTCGTTGAAATTATGAAGCTTGTGTGGCGGCATGTTGGGTGTCTCCATCAACTAATGAAATGGATGCTTGCAGAAACAATCCTACAGACTTTCCATGTCAATGACAATAGACATAATCTTAGTAGATTTCCTTTGTCTAGGGTCGCTTCCTACATATTGATGTTTTCATGTTTAATTGCTTAATTTTTTTGAAAATTTCACCATGGAATGCATGAGAAACATGTTGTATCTAAGGTACAATTTGAAGATGATTGTCAGATTCAAAAATTGCACTCTTGGGTGGAAATATTTTATGAAGATATATGAGAAGAAATTTATTGGCTAATCTATGCTTTCCTTGGATGAAGTTTCTTCTGTCAAACTACCCATGGGTTGCTCACTTCAAGGAAGTTGTTCAAAGGAAAGGTGTGAATTATGGAAAGGTTCCAGCTGAATTTTTTTGTACGTCGTATAACAAGATAGTGAGTTGGCAAAAGATAAATTTGTAGTCCAAACCCAGAATAGGAAATTATGAAAGATTCCATAAGAAAAAATGTTTATAAGAAGGTCATGAAATAATAAAACACAATCACAAACTCCTTACTTTGTAATATACTGAGTCAAATATGGTGCTTGTAGGCCCCTATATATAGATAAGATAGAATTGCACCCACCCTTGAACACATGGAAATAGGGTCTAGGGATCGCAAAAACACTATATAAAGTGAATTAAAAGCTGATTTTATACTATCTTGAGTCAAATTCGGTGTTTAATTAACTTGTTTTCCTTGGATTACAATTATAAATTTCATGTGGGCTACTTAATTGGCCTAAACACATGCAAAACAAAAGTGAAGAATGCATGCCAATTAGACAACCAAGTTCTTCCTTACAATCAAAACCCAAGAAAAGGGTAAAAGAAGCATAAATACGAGAAAAATTCCAATGAGATGATGGTTTTCCATTGAGCAATGGAAGCAAATGAGAGTTGTGTTAATTTGCATATCCTTACATTAAGGAAATGAAGGTGCTTCTTCTACCCATGTCTGAGGAATGGTGGTTGGAAATGACGAATAAGAATAATGAAAATGGAGATGTAAAAGAACTTAATTAATCAAGCTTGTAATTTTTTCCATTTGAAGTTAAATGAAAACTATGAAAGGTAATGAAATTTCTACTTATCTTTATCCAAGAAAATCGACAAAATACAAATGGTTTGGAGAAGATTATTAATAAAGTTGTAGTGCCCACTTGCCTTCGACACCTTTTATCATGGAGTTTGACCATGTGGACTATATTGTGGACATTATTGTGACTTTTGATTCAGTATGATGATTAGATGTTAGAGCATGGACTATTATCGACTCTGATTCACATATGATGCATGATGATTGTTAGAGACATTTTTATATAGATGTTAACATGTTGTTGGACATGGTTATATATATTTATGGATGTGGTTAGGACATGTGATATTTGGATAGATTGAGTAGACCGAGAAAATTGAATTAAAATTGATGATGATATAGTTGTTGATGAAACTGTGAGTGATATTGTTGATTGTCTTGATGATTGTTGTGATTCACATATATATCGATGACCTTGAAATTATATTTATATTCATTTGGATGTTCTGATATGGCCACGAGGTTGAGGGAGGTATTTGTATTTTTAGGTTAAAAATATCACAACAAACATCGGGGATTGAGACCAACCACTTTGGAATTCTAGATGAATTCAACAAGGTCACCATGGAAACTTGTAATTGTTTGTGTGTGTTTGATTGTGTTAGGGATTCCCATGGGGGGGATCACCTTTAAATGTGACCAAGGGACTTTGTGTATTTTCTTTTATTTGGTTCCTTTGTTTAAGTTAGTATGTGTTTTAAAAGTGATGTGTTTCCCTTTCTATTTAATCAAATAAATTGTGGTAAAGTATGTGAGAAAACATATTGTTAAAAGATTAATAAATCAATTGGGACATAAGAAATTAATTATTAGGGTTGTTGGATCTTGTTTTAAATGTTGTAGTAATGTGTAAGAGATATGTAAGTTATTTTTGGAGTATGAAACACTCCACCTTCTTTTGAAATTCGAATTTCTCCTTGGAGGCTGATTTTGGAGGCTTGTGGGACAAGTTAAACTTGTCCCACACCTCTTAAATTTATTTACCAACCATACCTATGGTTGGAGGGTTAAATTTAAACCTTCATTATGAATTTTTGAAAGTCAAGTTGAATGTTTTAATTGCACTTTTCTTTCATGTTTTAATTTCAGTCCTTTTGGGTGTGGGTTTGATTTGAGTGTGTAAGTAAAATTGTCATATTATTCACCCACCTATTTAATATGCATTGGAGAATGAATTGAATTTTGTTTTGGGGTTGAGGATCTGTGATGTGGCATCCTACATGGATCCACCTGATCCTCTTCTCTTCCCTCTTCTATAAAATTTGAATTTCTTACCTTGTTTTGGGTTGCTTCACTTGTGGATGCATCATTTTTGGGTGACTTATTTTATCTTTTGAGCCCTTACTTTTTGAAGATATGGGGATTCTTTTTGAATACTTGTGCTTGGTTTCTTTCCTTTTATCACTTCATTTTGGGTGACTTCTCTTGGGGTGTTTGAGCTCTTGCAAATTTGGAGAAAGTTGGAGATTGTTGAATGCTTGTGGATTGTTGATCTAGATTGTTTGCATTAGAAAGCTTGTTGTTTTGGAGCCTTGGAACAAACTCCATCATGGAGAGGTAGGATCTTGGCTCTTGAAATTATCTTCTTTTATTTTATGCATATGTGAATGGTTGAATGTTTGAATGTGATGTTTTATTTGTTGGCTGGTTGGGTAGATGGCTTAGGGATGGTGTAGGAGAAGACTATGGGGTATTCTTGCAGGAGGCATAAGTGCCTTAGGGAGGTATAAGTGTGGAGGGAGTGGGGATTTGGGTTCCACCTTGTAAAAAGAAATAGCTTGCATTTATTTACTCGTTATGAGGTGCCATAAGAGGTTGGGGAGACCTATAAGAAATTTTGAGGAATAAGGGATACTTGGGGGAGGCATAAGGGCATGTTAGGGATTTGAAATGCTATATATTTTGGTGGTTTGTTCTCATGTGGTAATACCCATTTCCCTAGGGAGGAATAAGTAGTATCCCCATAGTTTCTTACTCCTTTGGCTTGTTTGATGAACCACTGAGTATTGTTGTGTGTTTATCTTGTGGTTGTGAAAAATGTTATTTTGTTTTGGATTGTATTTTAAATATGATTTTTACATGTGAAAGATTACCTTTCTATTTTGGAAGCTGTTGTTACCATGTGTTGAGTCACATTCCTTATTGCAATGTGGTTGGGGCTCAGGGGCCAATGAAGAGGCAGATTCTCCTTTTTATTGGATGTCTTAGTTGGGTGGAGAGCATTTCCTTCCCCTTGTTCTATTGTGATCAAATTGGAGAATGATGGAAATTCATACTGCTATTTTGGAGCTGAGAAAGAAGACAGTTTTGATAGTCCTTTGTGAGACTTCTTTTTGTGAACCTTTTTCCCACTTCAAGTGGAGGACTCATAATATTATTTTTATTGGATAGTTATTCTGTTTTGGAAATGAAATTTTATGTTTAAATGAGAAAGATACATACTCTATAATTTTATTCTATGGAAAGAAAAGAAAGATTTGTATTCTATCTTTTGGAATGAAATGAAAAAGGAAGTTGTAAAAGAATCATCCAAGTCAATGGAATTGCTTTATTTACCAAAAATTATATTGTTTTCATTGGGAATCTGTGTTTGAAATACAATATGAAATCTTTGTTTGGAAAATTGAAAAGGGAATACATATGAAGAGAATATATTACTCTTTATCTTTGGAATGTATGATTCAAATATTAGAACCGCATTCTCACATTTTGCACAAATTAAATTGAAACAAACTTAAAATTATAGATTTGATTTGGAAATGAATGCATATATTAAAGTTTGGTAAATAAAAATAGATCTATTTGTGTTCAATTATAGATCCTATTTTGTTTCACTATAACTCTTAAGGAATTTTTATAAAACTTTGCAAATCGGGCATAGCCAAAATCTCAGTCGATTTGCTATCAAAATTGGGAATTTTGATTTGATAATCAATCAAATAGCTTAACCCTTGCAATACATCCTAAATTATCCCAAGTGAAATTCTCTATGTTTTGTTGACATGTTGAGAGAGAATTAATGGCTAATTTGAATAAATTGTGTAAGTTTGAAATACCGATTCACTGTTTAGTGACAAAAATGTTTTCACAAAATAGACGATTTAAAATTTATCCAAATTAAATTTTTAAGGTTTCATGCAAAGGAGAATTTGAGAGATTTCCATAAAGTCCTTGTTTTCCAAAAACTGAGTTCTCTATTAAAATTTATGGCCTCCGGATGCTTTTACTTCATTGGGCTTCGAAAATAATCTAAGTTCGAAAAAGAAAAAAAGTTTCTTCCCATGCCCCTCTTCTGCGCCTGGGAGAAAATTATTCTCGCACCCGCCTTCCATGCACGGGAGAAATTTCTTCCCAAGCACCATAAGAAGATAATATAAGCGTTCTAAAGATAACTTTCACTCTCTTAGTGTTTTGTAAGGTGATTTGATAATTGTTGTAATGGACTCTGGGAATTTTGTTGTGAACACTTTAAAAAATATTATTCCATAATTCTTCTAACTAAACCTAGGTTGTTCTTGGGTCTCAAGTGGGAGTTTTAGTGGGTGTTACACTTGTATCAGAGTCGTGGGTTAAAATCTTGGACCCTTGGGCACACTAGAAGACTTGAGACATGAACTTTAAACCTAGTACAATATTAAACCTAACACACTTTCAAATCTAGAGAATAACTTTGTTTGAAATTGCATATTTAGTGAACATGGAAAACTAAATAAAACCTAGAATAATGAACTAACTCTCACCTTGGTCTATGTAGGAGGCACAGACAAGATGAGGGGTATTTTCACATAGACTTAGATTTTCCACCACCAGATCATGTTGTAGCAACTATCCTACCACAAATTTTATAGACACTCCAGATGTTAATGTTTCTCTCGTGGAGTGATCGTAGGACCACATTAAGTCGGACATGATAGGGTGACATATTCATTGAGGCTCATGTATCTCCTTGGATAGCGAGGAGCATAGAGGAGAGAACTCCCATGTGGAGTCAATCAAAGAAGATTCACCATAGAGGGGACAAGGAGAATGAGTTTAAGGACACAGAGATAGATCCCGGAGCCCTACGCTTAGGGATGAGCTTGTAGGGAGGCCTAGGGATCATCAAACTACAACTTTAGACCATGTGAGGGAGATCTTGAAGCTATAGCCATCAAATTATTATGGTGACATAGTTTGATTTTAGGCAGAGGCTGGTTGGTGAGCTTGAGTAGATGCTTCAAGCTCTGCCCTTTTTGAAAGCAACAAGAAAGCTCGTGTTGTGATCCATCTACTAAGAGATGAGTAGGTGTCTAGTGAAGGACAGAGAGGAGAAAGCTCCATGTGGATTATGAGAAAGTTACCTCGAGCTCTTTGAGGAGTGTTTCGGAGTAGATATTTTCACGGAGGTTCATACAACACAGGATAGATGAGTTTCATGACCTCCGACAGGCATCTCTTACGGTGGCAGCATATTATGAGAGTAGATTTTGGATCTACTCTAGTATGATGATTACATGCGGGATGAGATGTGCGAGATCCATAGGTTCATCCGGGGCCTGAATCTTGACATTAGAGGTGCAATTCAGATCCACGATGTCCATTGATATTAGCTAAGGCCATGAAAAGACCTATATAGTAGAGGAGACTTGGGGAAAGACCTAGGAGGATAGAGACCAAGTTCGAGCCACATCCAACATATATAGGATAGTAGATCGAGGGGGTCAGTACCTCCTCCTCGTGGTGGAGAGTTTTGGCAAAGTCATCTTGTAGACCACAAGAGCAGCATCAAATAGTCCTACCCACCTTATAGACCTCCACAAAGATTTGATGCATAGAGGGGTCGAGTATGGGGCCTCCTCCTAGGGGTCCCATTAGGACACAGGAGCACCTAGAGCTCAGTCAGCAGGAGCTTGCACAAGTAGAGACCAAAATAGACCATAGCTAAATCATTAGGATCCACACAAAAAGACCTCCAAAGTACCGGTCGGACTTACTACACATGGGAGAGGATTAGGCGGTTGTTTTGGTTATGGCATTGATGGAAATTTTTGGAGAGACTTCCCTCAAAACCCTATTAACAAGGGTAAGACATAGATCTCAGAGCCTACCATTGGTGACATGGGGCAGCAGATCATCGATCTATATGGCAATCAAGAACCACCGAGGTTGAGCATCATAGTATCATAATTAAGACCACAGTAGCATTGGTTGCATTCCTACCTCCATTTTTTTATTACGGTTCTTGATTCTTTTATTACACCATCTTTAGTAGAGTGATGGAAGATGGTGATAGTTAGGAAAGGTCTTAGTTAGGATGTTGAGATGGATTACGGAGCTAATATCTCTGTAGACTCCTTAGTGAAGGAGTGTGTTCTGGATTTGGGACCTTTCACCACTACCTCGGATCCTCGTATCCATCCTTTGGGCTCGTATGTAGTCATCTTGGGTATGGAATGTTTTTCTACATAGGGCCAAGATGGATTGTTACCATAAGACTATATCTTGTGTAGATGATATAGGAGTTAAGTCATTGATTTTGGGGGTTAGGAGGCCTGTCTCCATTTGCACCATCTTCGTTGTGTAACTTAAGAGGTATGTGTGACAGGGTTGTTAGATGTATGCTATTTCAGTCAGTGACAGATTAGAGGATGGAAATAGTTGACCATCACTAGATGATCATCCCCTCTTGAGAGATTTTGTAGATGTTTTTCCATGGGAGCTACTGGGGTTACCACTCCCACGTGAGATTGACTTCCATCTAGATCTAGTTTCGGGAGTAGAGCCTATCGCACTAAAACCTTATTAGATGACCACACCAGAGCTCTATGAGCTCAAGTTGCATCTTGAGTCTTTTGGAGAAAGGCCTAATCCATCCTAGTGTATCCCCTTGGGGTGCACGGTGATTTTTGTGAAGAAGGATGGATCCTTGAAGTTGTGTATTGATTACCACTAGTTGAACAAGGTAATGATCAACAATCATTATCCCCTTTCATGCATAGATGATTTGTTTGATCGAATGAAGGGAGCCACAATTTTCTCAAATATTGATCTTAAGTCAGAGCTACCATCAAATGAGGATTGTGGAGGTGGATATTCATAAGACCATTTTTCATACGAGATATGGGCACTTTAGGAGTTCATAGTGGTGCCTTTTGGTTTGTGAATGCCCCTACGGTATTTATGAGTTTGATGAATGAGGTATTCAGGAATTTCTTAGATTGCTTCATGCTCATCTTCCTAGATGACATTTTGATTTACTCACGTATGTGTGAAGAGAACGAGGGGCACCTTCACCAGGTTCTTCAGTTCCTTCATGAGCAACAACTTTACAAGAACTTGGAGAAGTGTGCATTCTAATATTAGGGCGAGACAGTGCGGGATTATATTTGGGTCACATCATTTGGGGAAGCCATCTCAGTCAATCCTTCTAATATTAGGGCCATTATGGATTGGCAAGAACCCACTACTGTGAAAGAGGTGCGCAGCTTCATGGGATTAGTAGGTTATTATAGGAGATTTGTTCATGGGACTTCTCTCGGGTTGTGCATCACATCACTTCCTTTCAGCGAGAAAGTGAAGAAGTCTTATTGGTCGAGATACATGGGGAGGCCTTGAGGAAAATGAAGAAGTTCCTCATGATATCACTCATTCTTGTAGTGCCGGATCCACATGGTGATTTTTTGTATGCACAGATGGATGCTTTTTTCTAGGACTTAGAGGTGTATAGATGCGAAGAAGGTAGAGTAGTGGCCTTTGAGTCTTGCAAACTCAAAGAATATGAGATCAATTATCCAAATCATGATCTTGAGCTTTTGAAAGTGGTTCACACCTTGGTTCGATGGAAACACTTTCTTCTTCCAATGGCAGTCGAGATTCAAACTCGGGACGGATCACTTGGGTCTTCACCACCTCTTCATATACAGGCCCAATCTCAACGCTCGTTAATGCGGAATTTGATGGCATTACTTTGTGAGTATGATATGGAGATAGAGCATGTGAAGGGGAAGGAGAATGTGTTTGCCAGGGCACGCTCTCGGTAGAAAAAGACATGTGGCTATGGCCACTTAAGTGGGAACAAATTTGCGGAGTAGGATCCTTCAAAATCTTCCTCTTGAGAGTTACATTAGCTCTAGATTCATTGGTCCTTTCGAGATCTTGGGATTCTACATTGCAGCGAGAGCAAAGATCGAGTGTCGAGACCCCTTGAAGGGAAGTTTGATTGTTTTTCATTAGAGGTAGATGGCCTTTTCGATGTTAACATGCACATGAGAGGCCATATTTATGTCCCCAGAGACAAAGGATTGAGGAAGGATATTTTGTATTGTTGATTGTCTTGATGAGGCACGTCTTGCACCTATTCACCCATCTCGGGGTGAAGAAGATGCATGCCACCTTAAGATAGTTATATCAACTGGACAACAATTCTTAAAGACATGGCTCGGTTTGTGTCACGTTGTTTAGAGTTCTAGAAAGTGAAGGCTAAGCATCAACATTTAGATGGACTTCTCTTTCTTCATGTTATCTTTTTAGTAATGGAGTGGAAGTGGGACACCATTTCAACAAACTTTGTTATTGGAGCTGCGATGTCGAGATATCACCACAATGTCATCATGGTAATAGTAGATAAATTGACAAAAGTGGCTCAATTTTCTCTCAGTGAAGACCACTTATACAGCTAGTGTAGTGTGAAAACATATTGTTAATAGATTATCGTAAAATCAACATACAAGTTTATCTAGATGAGATTGTGAGACTACACGGGATTACTACCCATGCAAAATATTATTTTTGACCGTGATCCTTTATATAATTTCCATTTTTGGACTATCCTGCAAAGACATGCCACATGAGCACCAAGGATCAATTTAAGCAAGCCACGAAGAAATGGTTATATCGCCCCAAGACAAATGGGCCAGATTGAGTGGATGAATCAAATATTAGAGGATATGCTTTGAGGATGTATGTTATAGATCATCATTCGAGATTGGAGGAGTACCTGTGCTTGGTGGAGTTTTTTCCTAAAATAATATTTTTAATAATTTATTCTCAAGAGTTCTATAGACATGGCTCCTTTTCTAGGCTTTGTATGACACAGTGCATGACACCTCTTAGGCAATGGGACATGTTAGAGGATAGTGTTTCTCTTGGACTAGCTTTGTTACTAGGACATGGAGCAATAGGTGGTTTTGATCGAAAAATACTTGTAGGAGGCACAAGACGGGTAGAAGAAGTATGTAGATCAACATAGGGACTGATCATAGTTTTGATGTGGGCATGAAGGCGTTCGTTTGTGCCGGGACACATAAGAGCCCTATCCATTATGGAAAAGGTTTTAAGTTAGCTCCTAGATTCATTGGTCCTTTTGAGATCTTGGAGTGTATCAAAGAAACCTTTGGGCCTTATTCTACTGTCTAATCTGTTTCCACCTAGCTTGTCTCATATACATGATGTTTTTCATGTTTCAGTGCTTAGGAGATACATTTCTAATCCTTCTCATGTGCTGGATTGGACCTCATTACAGGTGCGGGATCGGGGAAAGTGATGGTGCAGCCCATTTGAATTATAAATCATATGACCCTAGGCCTTCGAGGTAGAGATTGATCGGTGTGAGTTGAGTGGGATAGATATGATGAGATTGTAGCTACTAGGAAGATGCTACATTGTTACGAGTTTAGTTTTCACATCTTTTCCAATGACTTCTAGGAAGAATTCGAGTATAAGGGGAGTGGGATGTAGTGCCCACTTCCCTTCGACACCTTTTTAATGGATTTTGACCACATGTGGACTATATTATGGACATTATTGTGACTTTTGATTGAAGAGATGATGATTAGATGTTAGAGCATGGACTATTATTGACTATGATTCACATATGATGCATGATGATTGTTATAGACATTTTTATATAGATGTTAACATTCTCTTTGACATGGTTATATATATTTATGGATGTGGTTAGGACATGAGATATTTGGATAGATTGAGTAGACCGAGAAAATTAAATTAAAATTGATGATGATATAGTTGTTGATGAAATTGGGAGTTATATTGTTGATATATATATATATATATATATATATATATGATCTTGAAATTATATTTATATTCATTTGGATGTTCTGATATGGCCACGAGGTAGAGGGAGGTATTTGTATTTTGCGAGGTTAAAAATCACAACAAACATTAGGGATTGGAGACCAACCACTTTGGAATTCTAGATGAATTCAACAAGGTCACCATGGCAACTTGTAATTATTTGTGTGTATTTGATTATGTTATGGATTCCCATGTGTGGGATCACATTAAAATGTGACCGAGGGACTTTGTCTATTTTCTTTTATTTGGTTCCTTTTTTAAGTTAGTATGTGTTTCCCCCTTTCTATTTAATCAAATAAATTGTGGTAAAGTATGTGAGAAAACACATTGTTAAAATATTAATAAATAAAATCTGACATAAGAAAGTAATTATTAGGGTTGTTGGTTCTTGTATTAAATTTCTTAGTAATTTTGTAGTAATGTGTAAGAGATATGTAAGTTATTTTAGGAGTATGAAACACTCCACATTCTTTTGAAATTCAATTTGTCCTTGGAGGCTAATTTTGGAGGCTTGTGGGACAAATTAAACTTATCCCACACCTCTTAAATTTATTTACCAGCCATACCCATGGTTGGAGAGTTAAATTTAGACCTTCATTATACATTTTTGAAAGTCCAGTTAAATGTGTTAATTACACTTTTCTTTGATGTTTTAATTTCAGCCGTCACTTGAACACCGAGCTCTCCTGATTCCTTGGACATACACGATTGTCTCCTTTTGGGTGTGGGTTTGATTTGAGTGTGTAAGTAAAACTATCATATTAGTCACCCACCTATTTAGTATGCATTGGAGAATGAATTTGACTTTTGTGTTAGGTTTCAGTTATATGATGTGACATCCTACATGGATCCACCTTATCCTCTTCATTTCCCTCTTCTATAAAATTCAAATTCCTTACCTTGTTTTGGGTTGCTTCACTTGTGGATGCATCATTTTGGGTGACTTATTTTGTTGTTTTGAGCCCTCACTTGTGGAAGACATAGGGGATTATTTTTGAATACTTATGCTTGGTTTCTTCCCTTTTATCACTTCATTTTGGGTGACTTCTCTTGGGGTGTTTGAGCTCTTGCAAATTTGGAGAAAATTGGAGATTGTTGAATGCTTGTGGATTGTTGATCTGGATTGTTTGGATATGAAATCTTGTTGATTTGGAGCCTTGGAACAAACTCCATCATGGAGAGGTAGGAGCTTGGAACTTGAAATACTCTTCTTTTATTTTATACATATGTGAATGGTTTAATGTTTGAATGTATTTTTTTATTTGTTGGTTGGTTGGGTAGATGGCTTAGGGATGGTGTAGGAGAATACTATGGGGTATTCTTGCGGGAGGCATAAGTGCCTTGGGGAGGTATAAGTGTGGAGAGTGGGATTTGGGTTCCACCTTATAAAAATAAATGGCTTGCATTTCTTTACTCATTATGGGTTGCCATAAGAGGTTGGGAGGTATAAGAAATTGTGAGGAATAAGGGCTTGGGAGGCATAGTCAAGGATATGAAATGATATATATTTTTGTGGTTTGTTCTCGGGTGGTGGTATTGATTTCCCTAGGGAGGCATAAGAAACATCCCCATAGTTTCTTGATCCTTTGGCTTGTTTGATGAAGCCTGAGTATTGTTGTGTGTTTATCTTGTGGTTCTAAAACTACTAGTTTATTTTGGACTGTGTTTTAAATATGGTTTTTACATGTGAAAGATTTCCTCTGTGTTGTGGAATCCTGTTGTTGCCATGTGTTGAGTCGCATTCCTTATTGCAATGTGGTTGGGGCTCAGGGGCCAATGAAGAGGGTGGCTTCTCCTTTTTATTAGATGTCTTGGTTGGGTGGAGAGTATTGCTTTTCCCCCTGTTTCATTGTGATCAAGTTGGAGAATGATGTAAACTCATACTTTGTTGTTTTAGAACCGAGAATGAAGATAGTTTCGACAGTCCTTTGTGAGACTTATTTTTGTGAACCTTTTTCCCACTTCAAGTGGAGGACTCGTAATATTATTTATATTGGATAGTTATTCTATTTTGGAAATGAAATTTTATGTTTAAATGAGAAAGAGACATACTCTGTAATTTTATTCTATGGAAAGAAAAGAAAGATTTGTATTCTATCTTTTGGAATGAAATGAAAAAGGAAGTTGTAAAATAATCATCCAAGTCAATGGAATTGCTTTATTTACCAAAAATGATATTGTTTTCATTGGGAATATGTGTTTGAAATATAGTATGAAATCTCTATTTGGAAAATTGAAAAGGGAATACGTATGAAGAGAATATATTACTCTTTTCCTTTGGAATGTATGATTTGAAAATTAGAACTGCACTCTAGCTTTTTACACAACTTGATTTGAAACAAACTTAACATTTTAGATTTGAGTTGGAAATGAATGCATATATTAAATTTTGGTAAATAGAAATAGATCTATTTGTGTTCAAGTAAAGATCCTATTTTGTTTCACTATAACTCTTAAGGAATTTTTATAAAACTTTGCAAATCGGGCATAGCCAAAATCTTAGTCAATTTGTTGTCAAAATTGGGAATTTTGAAATGATAATCAATCAAACAACTTAACCCTTGAAATCCATCCTAAATTATCCCAAGTGAAATCCTCCATGTCTGTTTGGCATGTTGAGAAATAATTAATGATGAATTTGAACAAAATTGTGTAAGTTTAAAATACCAGTTCACCTATTTAGTGACAGAAAAATGTTTTCTCAAAATAGACCCTTAAAACTTTATCCAAATTAAATTTTTAAGGTTTTGTGCAAAGGGACGTCGAGAGATTTCCATAAAGTCCTCGTTTTCCAAAAAACGAGTTCCCTATCAAAATTTATGGCCTCTGAAGTTTTTACTTCATTGGGCTTCCGCAATAATCTAAGTTCGAAAAAAAAAAAAATCTTCCTACGCCCCTCTTCCATTCCTGGGATAAAATACTTCCCATGCTCGCCTTCCGTTCTTGGGAAAAAGTTTCCTTTATAGCCTCCTTCCACACACCGAGAAAATTTCTTCTTGTGCTCCATGAAGAAGATAATCTAACTATTGCTCGGAATAAATTTCACTCTCTTAGTGTTTAGTAAGGTGATTTGATAATTGTTGTAATGGACTATGGGAATTTTTTGTGAAACTTAACAAAAAAATTATTCCATAATTCTTCTAACTAAACCTAGGTTGTTCTCAAGTCTCAAGTGGGAGTTTTAGTGGGCGTTACACAAGTATCATCCTTTGTGGCTTCCTTTGCAAATTATCAAATACAAAACCTTTTAACTATTATAGAATGATTTGCAAGATTATAAGCTTTTTATCCTCAACACCAAATATAGGAATGTTGTCACCGGGTTGATATAATCAAGAAATTGCAATCCAGTTATCATATTTCTAAATCCCAAATTTTGGTCCTCACCCAGATTTTCGGCTGAAACGCCTCCCTCAAAATCCTTCAAATTGACAAAAATTATTTTATCAAAATAAATATTTTCAATTTTTTGAGAAGAGAGCTCCTACTTGGAAATACAAAAATAATAAAACCATTTACAGAGAGCAAACATAATGTGGCAACTAATAAAAAACATAAAACATAGCGCTTGAAAGCACAACCTCAAGCAAATTCACCTTAAAGTAAGCCCAATCACATATGCAACGGGAAAATATCACAAACATGGTTTAGGATTATTTTCACTACTCATTAGTGTAATCTACCTCAAATGCTAGAATGAATAATACAGTTCCTTTTTCATTATGTTTCAGATGGCTATCACTCTTGTTGGATTAATTAGTGCCATATATTTCTGATTTGATTAATGGAAAGGACACCTTACCCACCAATACCTATAAATAGGATGTAATAACAAAATTATTAAAATTTACCAACTCCTCCGACATGTGTCCTAGGGAAAACCCGGAAAAGTGACAATCCATGGGATATGCACAAACTGCCAGCAATGAAGTGTTGTAAAGTCATTAAAAGACTCCAAAGGGAAACATTAGACGAGAGAAGATAATCAAATCTTTGATCCTGAGCCAGAACTGATTCACTTGATAAATATATAAATTAGAGTTTGCTGCAGAGAGCCCAAAAACAACATTAGATATACATAGAACCTGATTAATGACCTGATCTAATTTTAGGATTGATTTCACTTTGCTTTGTAAACTATCAATCAAATAATAGACAACCCCTGCTTCCTACAAATCATAAACTGTGTTCAAAATAAACTTCCTATATATAATTTATGCTCCAAGTCTTTTAAACAAAGCCAACAAAGTCTCACTATATTTTAACTAACAGAAAATCATGACAACATTCAATGTGAAATTTCATTTCTCTCGTTCTCTGTACTAATTCATTGTAGATGAATTATTGAAGAGAACGTGTTGTACTTATCTACACTGTAGATCAAGAGGAAATAGCAAATTCACTTGGTTTGAGCAGGTCTTGTAAGCTTGAGATTCCTTTGACATATTAGGAAAAGAAGAATAAACAAGTGCAAATTTTCTGTTGCATGGAAATGATGGAATACCAAATCCATAATCCGTCATAGGGTTATATTCATTATGAATAGTTGTATCTCCATCTGCATACCAAGCTATTTCATCTCCCTTCTGAATTTCTCATGAACTACACCACATTCATTTAGATCTTCACAATATAACTAAATCAAAGTTCAAATTCACTACATAACAAGAAATTCTTTAAATCTCATTAAACAATGCACACAATCACCATAACAAAAGAACACGTGGAAAAAACCATTTATATGGAAAGAAGGTAATCATAAAACTCCAGAGTTGATCAAAGCTATGTTAATTCATCCTTTAACGCAACTTAGGGACAACTGTTGCAAATTGCAAATACATAACTAAAATATTAGAGCACCATAATCGATCCACCAGTATAAGCCTCCTCTTAATTGAGATATAAATTTCACCATACATTAACATTTTAAATTTATACTACCAAAAATATACATTCTGCGAATAATAAATGGAGGTGTAGATAAATTTGTTTCTAGGTTAAACACCCATGAAACTCTCAAGTGCGACCTCTCAACAAAAGCTCACAAAGGAGCAACCTCAAAGTAGGAACTTGAAGCACAAAAGGCCAGGAAATGATAAACTTGAGCTACGTCAAGCATTGACCTGCAACGAACATACCAGAGAGTTATAGGGAAGAACAGGGGAATTTAGGAAAGTGGTGGGGCTCAACCCAAGTGGAATTGTCAAGCATGGAGACCGAGGTAATGACAGGCTAGAGGGTGGCATGGCCTTAAACCGGGCGGCATTGCTATTCAGTCTGGGATTATCCCCACATGTCTTGACATCTAATCTACTAAAAACCTGCCCCAATTTTCTTGTTTCTAAAACCACTAGGTGTTTATTTCATTTTCATACGTGCCAAATGGAAAAATTAGCCGCACCTCCCACCCTATCTCCTATTTCTTTGCATGCATGCCATCCAATTTCAAGGAAAACTAAAAAATGAAATCCCAATCGTTGGAAATATGACATTTTTCAGAGACCACAGATCATGCCTCACATAATAATGCCTTACAACGTAATTAAAATGAGTTTTATTTTAAAGTAACCAAAAAAACATGTTATGTTGTTATAATAATAAAATTATATATAAGATGTAATGTATCCCATAATTATATATATAATATTGAATGTAAAACAATACAAATTAGAAATGAAAAAATTATATTTAACAAAAAAATTATATAATTTATCTTAGAATTTTTGGAATCTTATAACAATATATTTTATTACTCTTATTGTTGGTGTAATAAGTATTATAATTTATCGTTGTATTTTTTAAAAATAATCTACCATTATAAATTAATTATTTTGTAGTCACTTTTTTATTAAGGATAAATGTTTCCTTACTAGGGCGTTACTTGAGGAGTTTCAAAAACAAGGGTAAATATCTAGATGTAATGATAAACACATAAGAAACAAAAATAATCTAGGCTATCGATGCGGGGGGCCATAACTTGTGGAGACCATAACTTTTGATCCAACTATTGGATCATCTTGAAATTTTAGAGTGTGGTAGATATACACTATTACTATGCTAAGGAAAACATTTCTTACAATGTTTTGGCCTTTTTGCACATTTTTGTTGGCCATATTCCTTCATCCGGTGGCCTAAAATTGCCTTTGAACATTTTTTCATTGTTGACTAGGTCTTAGAAGTTTAATAACTTTTGTTGTGCTTGTTAGAATAATTAAAAATTTTGCGTGAGCCTTAATTTATGAAGGCATATTTGGTGCACAAAATTTGGGGGCCATCCGAGTTGTTTTTCCAGTAGGTAATTTTTTACATTTTAGGGTTTTTGCCATTTTAGGGCTTTTTGGCATTTTAGGGTTTTAGAGTAGATGTGAAATAAAAGGAGGATTGTAATGATGTAAAAGATTAGTGTGGATTCTAGAATGAGAAGAAATTTATTTTGAAACTTCTATTTTTTATTCTGCAACATTGTTTATGTGTCTTTTAGAGGTATTTAAACCTCTTGCATACTTGATTGACATCAATTGGTATCGAGCGAGATCTTTCATCTTGCGGGAATAGTTAAGGTAACGTTTTACATTCTTTTATGTAATATTTAAATTTATTTTATATAATTATAGAAAGACATGGGAGGGGAGGTTATTCCCATATGAGTAGGAATATACAAGATCTACATATATAAGTTCTTTGAGCTCCAATGAGAAGTTACCCACCTTAGAAGAAGACATAACAATGGGGATGCTGACCTTGATAGTGATACACAAGAAGTACATCCATTAATGAAGGAGGAGATGAATAAGAAAATGATAGAGATGAAGAAACCTTGAATGAGAGAACATTTGAGAAGAGATTGATCCGAGGCTTCATAGGGAAAGAATGATGGCATAAAGATTAATGTTCTTGATGTTATGTTTGTGGAACCAATTTTCATGTTAGCATGTGGTACACCTTCTATGTGTTACACTCGGGTATTTTTAAGGCGGTCCCTCGCCGGTGAGCGGAGTTACGGGGATTCGGGCGAAGCCTCTCCAAGCAGAATTTCATGGGTGGTTTATTAACCCATGGGTAATGGGTAACCGTTATGGGCTATTTTGGGCCCATGGTTTTTCGGTACCCATTGTTTTGATACCCACGGTTTTTTGCCCATGGTTTTGATACCCACAGTTTTTGCCCATGGTTTTGATACCCACGGTTTTGTATCAAACTGCTTAAGCAATTGTCTATTTATATGGTCTTATGCATATGATACATAGACAAGCAAATGTATTGTATATGTGTTTTGAATTTGGGTGTGAATTATGTAGATTTTGTTGAGCATAGCTCCAAACGGATCTGGGTATTATATTGAGAGAGTGGAGGCTTGTAATAAAATATGAGCAATTGATTCTTGGTGGACGTAGCCCAAATTGGGTGAACCATGTTAAATCTTGTCTCTCTGTGTTGTGTTATTTATTTTGCACTTTTATTTGAGATCTATAATATTTTACGCATATTATTTTCTCTTTATTGCGATTATGTAGGGGATTATTCTCATATTTTATCTCCTATTTCCTAACAATTGGTATCGAGATCCTAGTTTGGTTTGCAAAAGTGTTGAATTACGGGGAAATTTTTATCTTGAGTGGGAGCTATGAAAGATGATGGAAGATCTAGGGTTGATAAATTCAACGGGCAGAATTTTAGTCTTTGAAGATGCGGATGGAAGATTACCTTTATCGAAGGATCTTTATACTCCGTTGTATGAGAAGGTGAACAAACCATCGAGTATGACAGATTCGGAATGGGATTTGTTGGATCGGAAGGCACTTGAATGATCGGCTATGTGTTGCATCTTCGGCATTATTTAATGTTTCAAAGGAAAAGACTACAAAAGAACTGATGGATGCATTAGGAAGTTGTATGAAAAACCCTTTGCCTCTAATAAGATATTTTTAATGAAAAAGTTGTTTAATTTGAAGATGTCGAGAATAGTTTGGTAGTAATCATTTAAATGATTTCAATACGGTTGTGAATATGCTAGCTTTGGTTCTGATAGAATTTGATAATTTAGGGCTTTATTAATTACTGTGCTCTTTACACTGAAAGTTGGAATAGCACAGTAATGGGGTGGTAAGCAACTTGGTTCCGGAAAACTTGAAGTTGAAGTTTGAGGATGTTATAGGGGTGATTCTAAGCGAGGAAATGCAAAGAAAAAGCTCTGGGAATCTTCTACTTAGGGAATGCTTTGATGAGTGGAAATTAGAGGAGACAGAAGAATAGAGGAAACCATGGAAAATCTAAAGATCGGGCAAGGTCAAAATCCAAAAGCAAGATTGTATGTTGGAACTATGGAAAGTCAGGCATGCAAAGAAGGATTGTTGGGAGCTTCGGGACAAGAAGAAACAACGGAAGAAAACAAGGAGGCAAATGTGGCATCGGGTAATGTATGTCGGGATGCTTTGATTCTTTCTTTACATAATATTCTTGAATCTTGGGTTTTAGATTCAGGGGCTTCTTTTCATGCTTTACTCCACATAGGCATTATTTTGTTGATTATGTTCAAGGGGATTTTGGGCATGTTTTCTTGGTGATGATGAGCCTTGCGGTATAGTTGGAAAAGGTTACATTCGAGTTAAGATGCGAGAATGGGAATAGATGGCTATTGAAGGATTTCGGACATGTGCCTACATTAAGGAGAAATGTGATATCGGTGGGGCAATTGGGGAAGTGATGGTTGTATTGTGATATTTACGATTAACTCTTGGAAGGTTACCAGGGTGCTCTTGTGGTGGCAAGAGGAAAGAAGGTTGGAACCTTGTATTTATCCACTTTGATAGTACTAATGATTGTAATCTTGTGGCTTGGATGCGGATACTGAACATTATGGCACTATAGGCTCGGTCATATGATCCATAAGGGCATGGACACCATAAAGAAGAATTTTCCTGGGATATACAAAAACAAGTTCGGAGTTACGTGAGGACTGCATATATGAAAGCAGAAGCGATTAAGGTTTCTCAAGGTTGGACCTACAAAGAAAGAGAGTAAGTTAGAGCTGGTGCATTACGATGTGTGGGGGCACTCGGGTATCATCTCTTGGGGTTAAAGTTATTATGTTACTTTTATTGATGATGCAACAAGGAAAGTTTAGGTTTATTGTATTAGAAACAAATCGATGTATTTGAAACTTTTTTTAAATGGAAATCCTTGGTAGAGAATCAAACAGGTCTTAAGGTAAAATGTCTCAAGTTAGATAATGGAGGAGTATTACAGCAATGAATTTAATGATTATTGTTCTAAGAATGGAATCCACTGGAAAAAGACGGTTCCAGGAACTCCACAGCAGAATGGGGTATCAGAAAGGATGAATAGAACAATAATGGAATGTGCTAGGAGCATGAGGTTACATGCGGACTTTGCCTCTTTCTTTTTGGGCGAAGCGGTGAAACCTGTTGTGTACTTGATAAATTGAGGACCCTCAAGTGCATTGGATGGAGGCATACCTTAGGAGGCTTGGTATGGTAAGAAAGTTGATTATTCATTTCTTAGAGTCTTTAGATGTGAGGTGTTTGTTCATATAGACAAGGATGATAGGACCAAGCTAGAGGCTAAATCAGAAAAATGTACTTTCATTGGTTATGGCGGTGATGACTTTGGATTTAAATGTTGGAGTATTAAGGAAAAGAAAATCATTCGGTCTAGGGATGTGGTATTTAATGAGAAAGTCATGTATAAGTAATAGTTGCGGGAAAATGAGGAAAATCCAAGAAATAATATGCAATGCTGGTAGAGGATCTTCCGGATGGGACAAGTGACCCATGAATCGGTTCGGGAACCGACTCAGCAGGAACCCCAAACTCCTACAGTGAGGAGGTCTTCTAGGGTAAGAAAAGAACCTAAACATTTTCTCCTTACCTTTATTATTTATTACTCATTGATAGTGGAGAGCTAGAGATATTTGATGAAGAAATGTAGGTAGATGCCGGTAATAAGTGGGAGGAAGCCATGGATGAGGAACATCGGTCTCTCATGGAGACCCAAACTTGGGATTTGGTGAAGCTACCCGAAGGTAAAAGAGCATTGCAAAACAAGTGGGTGTAAAAAGTTAAAGAAGAAGAAGGAGGAAAGAAAAGATATAAGGCCTAGTTGGTGGTCAAGGGGTTTACACAGAAACAAGGTATAGATTTTAATGAGATATTTTCTCCTGTAGTAAAAATGCCTTCTATTAGAACTGTTCTTGGAATAGTGGCAATAAAGACTTGCACTTAGAATAGTTAGATGTAAATCTTGCATTTCTCCATGGTGATTTGGAGGAGGAACTATATATGAAGAAACCGAGGGCTATGAGGTCAAAGGTAAAGAGGAGATGGTGTGTAAAGGCGAAGAAGAGCTTGTATGGCTTGAAACAAGCTCCACGTCAATGGTATAAGAAGTTTGATAGATTCATGATGGAGCAAGGTTATATTAGATGTCATTCTGACCATTGTGTGTATACAAAGAAATTTGAGGATGGAAGTTATATTATCTTATGTTTATATGTTGATAACATGTTGGTTGCAGGTAAAAACATGTAGGAAATAAAAGTACTCAAGAAATAGCTAAGTGAATCCTTTGATATGAAGGATTTGGGGCAGCCAGACAAATCCTTGGTATGAGGATAACTCGGGATAGGAAGGAACGGAAGCTGAATTTATCTCAGGAAGAGTACATTAAGAAGGTATTGGATAGGTTTAACATGCAGGATGCTAAACCGGTTGGGACTCCTTTGGCAGGCCATTTTAAGTTATCAAAGGAGCAGTGTCCCAAGACAAAGCAGGAAAGAAACCAGATGTCTAAGGTACCTTACTCATTAGCAGTTGGCATTTTGATGTATGCTATATGGTATGCACTATGCGATATTTCCCATGTAGTGGGGGAGTTGTGAGTAGATTTATGAGTGATCCAAGTAAAGAGCATGGGCAAGCGGTAAAAGTGGATCCTTTGGTATTTGAGAAGGACCATGGGGATAGTTTTGTGCTACTGAGTGGATCGAGACACCACTTTACGTGGTTATCTAGATTCATACATGGTGGAGATGTAGACAGGGAGGAGGAGGATGACGAGGTTATATTTACACTTTAGGTGGGACAACGGTGAGCTGGATTTCATGACTACGAAGTGGTGGCTTTATCAACCACGAAGGCTAAGTATGTTGCTTACACATAGGCAAGCAATGAGATGATTTAGTTACAACAATTGCTTGAGGAGTTGGGGCATAAGCGGGAGGAATGTATGTTACATAGTGATAGTCGAGTGCTATACACCTAGCTAAGAACTCTGCTTTCCACTCCGAGACGAAAGCATATATAGTTGAAATATCACTTCATCAAGACAACTTTGGAGGAAGATAAGTTGAAGTTGGAGAAGATTCATACCAGTCGTCAATCCTACGGACATGATGACCAAGGTGGTCACAAGGGATAAACTAAAGCTATGTTCAGCTTTGGTTGGCCTTCACGGATGAAAGTGAAGGGTTGAGAAGCTTTCTTAGTGGAAATCAGTCTCCAAGTGGGAGATTGTTATGTTTGTGGAGCCTATTTTCATGTTAGAGTGTGGTACACCTTACATGTGTTACACTCGGGTATTTTACGATGGTCCTCGCTCACCGATGAGCGGTCGGGGGTTCGGGGTGAAGCCCTTGAAGAAAATTTTCATGGGTGGTTTATTAACCCATGGGTAATGGGTAATCGTTATGGGCTGTTTTTGGGCCCATGGTTTTTCTTCTCATACCCATTGTTTTGATACCATGATTTTTTCCCATGGTTTTGATACCCACAATTTTTGCCCATGGTTTTGATACCCACGGTTTTGTATCAAACTACTTAAGAAATTGTCTATTTATATGGTCTTATGCATATTATGCATAGAAAAGAAAATGTATTGCAGATGTGTTTTGAATTCGGGTGTGAATTTTGTAGAGTTTGTTAAGTATAGCTCCCAAACAGATCTAGGTATTGTATTGGGAGAGTGGATGCTTGTAATAAAATATGAGCAAGTGATTCTTGGTGGACGTAGCCCAAATTGGGTGAACCATGTTAAATCTTGTCTCTCTGTGTTGTGTTATTTATTCTGCACTTTTATTTGAGATCTATAATATTTTACTGCATATTAGTTTCTCTTTGTTGCGATTACTGTAAGGATTATTTCGCATATTGTATCTCTTATTTCCTAACACTTGATTATGGTGGAGGTTACAACCGGAGGATGTGATTGAATCGTCGAATCACATGGAAAAATTATTCGAGTGGAAAACACTTTACGGAGGAGAAGAAGGTTAAGTTTTCATGCACTAGGTGGTTGGACATGCATTGATCTGTTGGGATCACCTACAAAATGAAAGACAAAGGAATGGAATGGGGAAGATCTAAAATTAGAGTAAAATGGCAAATAAGATGAAAGAAAAGTTTCTTCCTATAGATTATGCTCGAGACACTGCTTTCTTTTGAAGGTTAGAAAACCTAAGACATGAGGATCTTAACATTGATATGTATACTAATGAATTTTACAAGTTGTTAATTAGGGTGGACCTAGGAGAGTCTAAAGAATAAAATGCCATAAGATATATAAATGGGTTCACCTTATACAATACAAGATGAGTTGATTATGCACCAAATCCATAAAATATGATGCTTATTAACTCGCATTAAAGAAATAAGAAAATAACAATAGGAATAATTTTAGAAGAGGTGAGAAGATAGGTCCATCATCATCTCTAACAAGATACTGAAGGAAATTTGAATCTATAAAAGGTGAATCCGTTAACGTAGAAGGGCATGAAGTTTCTTTTCAAATCTATGGTAGATACCAAAGAGGTAGGGGGTTTTAGAGGTGAAGAGTATATAATGGAGGAAGGGACTGGAATAGTCCCCAAATGTAATATACATGTTACTGAGATGTGGTGGAGAGGAGCACAAAGATTTTGAGTGTGTGCACTATCCTTCACAAGATAGATGGCAAGAGAGAACAACAATGCGTAAATCATGGTTGAAGCTGAATAGGAAGAAGAAATGGAGGTTCTTTGTAGAGTTGGGTGAAACCCTCATGATATGGAGGATGATGATTTTCCAAAGGAAGGAGAAAGAGAAAGATGTTGCTTGGTGCTGATTCGTCACATGTAGAAAATATTTTTCAAATAAGATGCACCTCTAGAGGAAAGGTATCTAAAATTATTATTAATGGTGGTAGTTGTAAAAATATGGTTTCAACTATGATGGTTGTGCTATCCATACTTAGCCCCCAAAGTAAAATATTGGATCAGCCATGACCACTGCATGGAAAGAATCGGAGAGAACACATTTAAATATTGGAAACAAGTTGTAGAGGACTCTACAATGGAATGTGAGCTCTGCGGTTTAAATGACTATGTGTGGAAAGAAATAGAATAAATGGTTCTGTCATGCAAATTCATGTCTTAAATCTATTTGAAATACTTGGGAATGCTCTAAAATCAAAAGGAAGGGTCGGGAAGTAGGTCGAGCAATGTGAGAACAACCGGAGAATAGCATGAGAAAGAAGTGGACAAGATTCAAAGTCTTCGGGATCAAAGTTGCATCAGAAAGAGTCCAAAATTGACTATAGGCGAGGTAGTGGAAAGAACCACGTGTCCTAAAAGTGCTTCTCCAAAGGTAAAGTCTCAAAAGGGAAGATCAAACGAGTGCAAGGATTCCACGTGTCCAGAGCCCAAAATATGTGGGACCGTTGAAAATTCTACAACTAAAAGAGAGCATACCGAGTGTCAACTCGGCAAAAATCTGAAATGGGAGCCCGGGAAGAGACTTAAACTTGTGCCACCCTCCATGTAGCAAATGGTCAAACAAAATCAAAAGGCGGACAGAGCGAGCCTCAAAATTGGCTAAGTGTAAAGCATAAGCGAAGAATGCCAAGTGTCGGTGTAGCACATCTCTAAGAGTTATTCCTAGGGTGGAGATGCAATGAGATGTGGTGCCACCATGTGTCTAGTCTAAAAAAGGGGTAGAGTCGGTTGAATATTCAATGCATAGGCCAGGCCGGTGGAGGCTGCCAAGTGTCTAAATGGCACTAATTCAAATATTGAATAGAGAGAGGGTTTCCAAATGAGCACCAGAGACCACCATGTGTCCACAATCAAAGCGAGCCATCGTGGGGAAAGTATGTTTTTGCCCCTTGATATCCAAAAGTGTAAAATTTGTAAAATGGGCATGAACTCGCCTTTTACAAGGGAAAAATTCAACGTTTCCACAAGCATAACAGAGCCCAAGTTAAGCCAAAGCGGGGAGTCGGAGGAAAAGGTGAAGATGTTACTTTTGAAAAAAAAAAAAGGGAAAAATTGAAGTGCATCTCTCTAGCCAACCAAAGGGTGCTAGGTGTCCCATATTAAAGGGGGACAGTTTTTCAAGATGTTTTCCCACCCATTTGTATGGACCCGATACAAACTTAAAAGGGTATATATTTCAACTCGGGCTCGAAATATTGCAAATTTGACACCATTAGAAGTGTCTCGATGTCCTCTACCACATGAAAGGATTAAAATCATATTTTCGAGCCCTGGTAGGTAAAAAATGAAGAAAATTGTTCCGAGGTCATTAATACGTAATCTAATTTTCTCAAATAACAAATCTGATGTGATTCTATCCTTTGTTCTTCTTCAACACGCGCATTACAGACAAAGGGAGATGGAATTGACAGATTTGGGGTGGATTTAAAAGGGGGCATTGATTGATGGAAGTTGCGTCTTCAAGGTAGGATTTAATGCATATCACGGGGTGGTTGAAAGAGGATTCGACTTTTCCCTCTTCTCTCTCTTTTCTTTATATACATACTTGTAACACTTCTCGTTTGAGGAAAGATACATTCAAGGCATAGAAAAACTCTATCAAATTTATATCTCGATGCTATTTTTGATAAGTGAACCTTTTCCTATGCTTGGAAAATGCATTTATGCCTCTATTCAAGAAATGTAATGGTTTGTGCACCTTCTAGAGCAATAAAAATGTGTTTTTGTGGTGTTCTTCAATCCTATGCATCGTTTTGTTGTTTCTTCATGCCTCTCCCCTTCATCTTGGTTTTTTTGCATTTATTTTACACTTGAATATGTAGGACATTTTGTTTCATGGGGTTTAATGGTGTATTATGAAGATCTACGTCTCGTGTCGGTTATGTTTGACCTATCCCAACTCCATTTTTTTTATATTCTCCCTTAGCGAGAATGTTTCACTTTCCTTCTCGGTGTATCACCCTTTTAGTGTAAGCTCTAATTTTTTTTGTTTTATTTCTCTCCCCATCTCCTTGGAATTTAGATTAGGATTATAATAGCTTTCCTACACTAGAATAGCTTTTGGTGGGTAGTTTAGGAAGAGGAACCAGCCTTCTTTGGAGAGCTTTCCCTTTTATCAGTCCCACACCTTAGGGAAAGTTTAATGTTATACAATCACACCAAATGACCTGCCTTAGGAAATAAGACTTGATGGCTCATTTGGGGGTGCTTTGTGATTTCACACTAGCTATTTTGGCATGCTTTGAGTGGGACTAGAATTCTTCACTTTATTTCATCAAGTTGATGTGTTCTTGGTGGGATTAAGTCTTTTGAGGCACATGCAAGCATATCTAGTGACTCCATCTAGTCAAAAACCCATTCTATGAGTTACAGGACCTTTTCCATCCATCTTCATCCATTTTAATTCTTCCATCTCTTTCATTTTCTCCCATTCCGTGAGGTTTTTGCAATCATGACTTCATTCCCTTCATGGAACTCATACTTATAGCAATACAATCCACCTCCAATGCATTTCCCAACTCCTTCAAATCAACATTCTAATCAGATCTAGGTCCACTATGGTTGCCCATATGTGTAGATTCAAAGTCATTTTGGCCATGGACCTTATCAAGAACAAGGGGACGCATACAATGGTGACAACTATGTGAAGAACACTGGCTTGTTGGAGAAGATCCAAAAATGGAGGCTAACATGGTTTAGTCAAGGGGCATAACACAAATGAAGGCATTCAAGATTGGTTACAGGGCACCTTGTCCATGGGAAGTCCATTTTCAAAGACATTACTGCCCTCAAGAAAAGCTAGACTTCGCGATGTGAATGTTGCCCCAACTTGCAAAATGGAATGAGGAGATCGGGGCTTATGAGTTGGAGTCAAGACAACCTCACAATGGGTAAGTCCAACATCTCATAGCTTTTCTTTTTCTCTTTGTCTAGAAGCACAATCTTAACTCAAGCTCCAATTTACAAGCTCCCGATTGTTTCCCAAGTGTTGATTCGATTTATCCATTCCCTAATATTCTACGCATTTCCCTTCCGACCATTCATCCCCTTTAAAGAAACAAGAAGTTCCACCTCCCTCTCCACCAAAAACAATTGAAAAGATGGTTGAACCCTAAATTTTCACTCCTCTTGCTTTCCCATGTCCATGTTTGGAGGAGACTCAAGAATATAGTCAAGGAAAACAACAAGGAGGGGATCCCAAGAGAGAAGAAATGCCAGAAATATGAAGAGTTGGGGTTCTAAATTTGAGTTTACAAATATCCCCTTGATGGTCAAGCCAATAGAGGAGGTCAAGGTTGAGAGCCGGTGGTGGTGAGGCTGAGTTTGCGGTAGAAGAAGATCAAGAATAAAAGAAACAATATCAGCCATTGGTTTTCTCATAATGTGGCATCCATGTTGGCACTTTATTTCAAGAGAATACTGACCCAATTCAAGCCACACAATCAGTCCAAGAAAGGGAAGAAGAAGCTACTCCAAATCCAAAAGAGGAGGAGTGCATTCTGGTTGTGGGGGTGAACAAGATAAATTCAGAGGCACTGAACCATGAGTAGGTTGCACAAGAAGTTGCAGTTTTCTCTCCCACTTCATCTCTCCAAAAATATGACTTTTTGGATAAATTCAAGCTGACAAGCTTCATGTTTGATGATGAAGTTATACATGATGAGAAAATTTCAGATTTAAAAGTCATCATACAAGAGAGAGAAGCTTTGGCACAGCAAGACATTGAAGAGTTTGATTTCCTATCAGACTTAGAAGAGTGTTTTGATGGAGAAGAACCCATGGAAATCATAGCATTTGTTACTCCATCATTCATCCTTCAACAACAAGAGACTGCTGCCATGGGAGGGAACGTGCAAGAGCAACTTGCACCTCAAAATAGTCCTCTTGAATCAGAATTGGAGGAGTTTGATCTTCCAAACTTCATATTGGATAAGGAGGAGAAAGAGAACAAGGATGACATCCATTCCAAATCATTCATCAGGGCAGAGTTTCAGTTTTCTGTAGATGTGCAAGAAGAAAAAAATCAAATTGCAGACAACCCATCCATCCAAGAAGGTCTGCAGGAAGACTCCATTTTTGGAGTTAAATTTCAAAGCAATGGGAAAAATTCAAGGACAAGACCTTTCCCAATCGTGTACTTGGCTTCATCAAAGCTAAGGGAGAAAACAAAAATAGTCATGCCTACTCCAGAGCATTAGGATGAGCATCAAAGTACCAAGGGTCATCACTAACACCTCCAGAAGTCTAATGCAAGTCAGCTTGAGGAGGTATTTCCCATTAATGTTGATACCTTGATGATTTGTGTGGAAGATAGCATCGAGTAAGTTTTCACTCATACTTGCAGCTATATTTATTTTTGAATCATTTACATGCCTTCCTCTCTCAAGAAAAGGAAGCTACTTCTCTCTGCCAATTGTAGGCTTTGTTTAGCATTATTTCTCTCTAGTTAGTTTAGGAGTAGGAGTAGATTTTGCTTTCAGCAGAAGAAGTGCTTATGCACACTCTACATGTCTCATTTGAGGCATGTATGATTTGGTCTTTGTATATAAGTTTTGTTCACATTTCTCCAAAGGTGCATAAAGCCAGGATCTTTAGTATTCATAGAAGGAAACTCATAGTTACCTATAATAGTTTCCATCTTTAAAAGAAAAAAATGCACAACAACTAAATTCATTTCAAAACATTCCATTTAGGGACAAATGAAAACCCTAGAGTTAAACAATTTTCTACTCTCAGAAATTCCATTTTCAAGATTTTCTTGTGAAAATTGAGAGTGCAGACTCGGGGTGAAAGAAAACATAGAAAAAGCAAAAATCGAATCATAGTGGCTCATGGATCGGATCTTCAAAAGTTTAGATCACTCTCGATTCTATCAAGCGGACTCCATGCCGAATGGATGCTCTAAGGCCACTAATTTCTTCAACTAGAAGTCGATGTCCCTTTGAGTCGCCAATATTTATCCATATTTCACCCCCTTGGTAAAATATTGGATCAGCCATGACCCCACATGGAAATAATAAGGAGAACACATTTAAATCTTGCATACGGGTTGTAGAGGACTTTACTGATGGAGTGGCGGGCTGTAAAAGTTTAAATGACCCTATACGGAAAGAAAGAGACAAAATGGATATGTCACACAAATCCATGTCTTAAATCTATTTAACAGAGACTTGGGAAGGCTCTAAAATGAAAAGGAAGGGTTGGGGAAGGAGGTCGAGTAGTGCCAAGAACCATAGGAAACATGAGAATAAGTGGCAAAGATTCAAGTCTTCGGGCTCAAAATAGTTCGGAAAGAGTTCAAAATTGACTAAGTATGGAGGAGGCAACGGGAAGAACCACGTGCCCTAATGGTGCTTCTCCAAAGGAAAATTCCCAAAAGGGAATCCTAAATGAGAGCTAGGATTCCACGCATCTGAGACCCCAACAAATTTTTGGGACTAGTTGAAAAGTATTCAACTAAGAGAGAGCGTGCCAAGTGTCAACTCGGTGCAAATCTGAACCGGGAGCCTAGGCAGAGAGACTCAAACTTGCACCAGCCCTCCATGTAGCAAATGGTCAAATAGAGTCAAAAGGTGGATAGGGTGGGCCTTAAAATTAGCTAAGTATAAAAGTGTTAGCAGAGAATGCCAAGTGTCGGTGTTGAAAATCTCCAAGTGTTAGTCTTAAGGTGGAGACCTAAATGAGGACGGTGCCACCATGTTTCTAGTCTCAAAAAGGGGCAGAGTCGGTTGAAGAGTCAATGCATAGGCCATGCCAAGTAATGTTTTCAAGTGTCTAAATGGCGCTAATTCGAAGATTGAATAAAGAGAGGGTTTCGAAATGACCTTGATGCTGCCATGTGTCCCAGTGTCAAAGCAGACCATCGGTAGGAAAGTTAGATTGTTGCCCATTGATATCCCAAAAAGTGTAAAAGTTACAAAATGGGCTGAAACTCTTGCCTAAGGGAAAAATTCAACTTTTGAGTCGAGTCAAACCAAAGCGAGTCGGAGGAAAAGGTGAAGACGTTCCTTTTGACAAAAGTCACAAAGGAAAAATTTAAGCACATTTCCCGACCAACCAAACGAGTGCCACGTGTCCCATATTAAAGAGGGCCTAGTTTTTCAAGTTGTTTTCTAAACCATTTGTACATGGACCCGATACAAACTTCGAAGGGGCATATATTTCGACTTGGGGCTCGAAATATATAAAATATGCCACCATTGGAAGCATCTCGATGTCCTCTGCACCATTAAATGATTAATAAAAATTGATGGTGTTTGAGTCTTCAAGGTAGGATTTAATGCATATCCCAGGGGTGGTTGAAATAGGATTCGGATTTTCCCTCTTCTCTATCTTTTCTTTTTACACATATTGTAACACTTCTCGTTTGAGAAAGGAGACATTCGGGCATAGAAACTCTGTCAAATTTTTTTCTCGATGCCATTTTTAAGAAGTAAACCTTATCCTACGCCCGGAAAATGCATTTATGCCTCTATTCCAAAAATGCAATGGTCTCATGCACCTTCCAGGAGCAATAAACACATGTTTTGTGGTGTTCTTAATCCATGTGCATTTTTTTTTGTTTCTCCATGTCTCTCCCTTTTAGTCTTGGTTTTCTATGCTTGTATTTCACACTTGCAGATGTACGACATTGTGTTTCATGGGGTTTAATGGTGGATTACTGAAGATTTGGGTCTATGTCACTTCTTTTGACTTCTCCCAACTCCATTTTCTTCTTATATTCTCCCTCAGTAGAATGTTTCACTTTCCTTCTCTGGTGTATCACCGTTTTAGTGTAGGCTCTTTTTTTTCTTGTTTTATTTCTCTCCCTGTCTCCTTGGAAGTTAGATTAGGATTATATTAGCTTTCCTACACTAGAATAGCTTGTGGCAAGTAGTTTAGGAAGAGGAACCATCCTTCTTGAGAGAGCTTTCCCTTATGTCGAGTCCCACACCTTGGGAAAGTTCAATGTTATTTAATCACACCAAATGACCACTGCCTTAGAAAAGGACACTGATGGCTCATTTGGGGGTGTTATGATTTCACACTAACATGTTGATAAGCTCAATCTTAAATGTCTGAAGACATCATATCCCTATCATATATCCCGGTTCAAGAAAGGGATTTAGTTAACAATAGATAAAGATTCTTTATAAAGTTTTTGGTAGGAATACCTACAAGGATGAGGTGTGGTGTGATTTTATCCCAATGAATGTATGCCATATATTATTGGGAAAGCCTTGGAAACACGATAGAAGGATTACACGTGATGGGGGTATAAAACATATACTTTTGGAAGGATGGTGTAAAGGTGGTCCTGTTACCCTTCAGGAAAAAGGGAAGAGTGAGGGCTTATTGGATACAAAAGAGTTTGCTACGAAATGGAAGAAGTTTCTTTGGTGGTTTGTACTAATGTTAAAGAAGGTGGAAATATAGGACTTTAATATACCCGTTGCTACAAAAAGGTACTAAAATAATACGAAGATGTCATACTATATGGGTTACCTCCAAAGTAGGATATAGAAAACCATATTAATTTGATACCAAGATTGGCCCTTCCAAACTAGGTAGCCCTTTATTAGATGAGTCCAACACAGTGTGAAGTGTTGAACGGACAAGTGATAGATCGAATACAAAAGGGTTAGTGAGAGAAAGCATGAGTCCATGTGTAACTCCAACACTATTGACTCCCAAAAATATGGAGACTAAAGAATTTGTGTAGAAACTAGGGACATAAATAAGATCAAAATTAAGTATCAATTCCCAATTCCAAGATTGAATGATATGATGGATGTGCTAGCGGAAGCTTCGATAATTTAGCAATATTGACTGCAAGCAGAGTGGGTACTACTAGATTTGAATATATGAAGGAGATGAATGGAAATAAACTTTCAACAAAAATATGGATTGTACAAGTGGATCGTGATGTTGTTATCTAATTTTTCCCATTAGGCAAAATTGATCAAACATGACCTTACACAAGAAAAAATGGAGAAAAGGTTAAAAGTTTTCGAGTTTTCACATTTTAGCACTTCGGAGAAACTAGGGGTAAAAATGGTCGAAATGTACGAAACCTAACACCCCAAAAGTATGGATTTTTAGATGTTCGGGTTTTGGGGTTTGAACACTCGAGGCACGAAGTTGGAAAAAATGGCCTCAAAGGCTGAAATCTTGAAGTCGAAAGTCCAAATTTTAAGACTTTCAAGATTTTGAGGTTTCAGAAACCTCAAGAATTATGTCAAAAATGGAGCGGAAATGTTTGAAATCGGTGGAAATGTTTGAAATCCCAAAGTTTAAAAGTCCTATAATTTGGACTTTTGGGGTTTTGGGATCTCAAAGTTTTTGGGAATCGTGCTAGAAAAGAAGTGAGCTAAAATCCCAAAATCTCCAAAGTCCGAAGTCCTAAATTTCGGACTTGATTTTCTGGGTTTCGACTTGAGTTTGAATTCTCGAGCCCCAAAACATGAAAATCATACCTCAATGTTCAAAATTCTGAATTCCAAAGTCTGAAATTTCATACCTTTAGATTTCAAACTTTGGAACTCTCAAGTAAATTTGGTGGATGATCGGTGTTTCAAATTCTGAAACGAAAATGTCCGAAAGTTTGAATTTCTAGATTTCGGAGGTTGCATGCTTTTCGGACTAGAAATTAGGAAGATATATAGTTGCAAAATGACACCTCGACCTTCATATGGCCATAACTTTCGATTGGAAGCTCGGATTTGAGCAAGAGAGGACATTTGGGAAAGCTCTCTCGTCTTCTACTCAACTAAGTTATTCAAAATTAAGAAACATAGTGCACCATTTTTAGAGAGTGTTGCAAGTTTCTCACCTACCACCATAATGAGGTATGTGCTTGCTTTCTTTACCGTAAAGGAACAATAAATTAAGGCATGGGTTGTGCGGTAGAACCCATAGTTTTGTAGGAAAATTCCAGGCATTTTTGGGGTGCTTGAAGTGAGGATTCATATTTCTTCTATCTCCTCTCATTCTTCCTATATATTATAAGGAGGGGCATTTTTCTAAAGGTTGGAAATTTTGGTTTTGCACCCTCCCTTCTTCTCTTGTCTGCAAGTGAATTTTTGGAGTTCAAACCTCCCATCTAAACTATAAATGTAATCTTGCCTCTTGGCCATTATAATGCACTGTATCAAATCTTTGGAGAAATAATAAAAGTTTGTGGATGATTTTCAACCCTCTCTTTTGTTATTGCATCTTCTGATCTCTCATTGTAATCTTGGTTATCTGTGCATGGTGGTTGTATTTCATTTTAATGGTTTTGTGTTTAATGGAAAAGCAGGTGTTTAGTATTCCTTTAGTGCATCACCTTTGTTAGTTTAGGTTTATTTTATTGCATCTTCTTAACCATGTCTCCTTGGCAAGTTAGAGTAGATTTTAGAGTAGATCCTCTGCAAATTGTATGTGTGCACCTGAACAGAGGAATAGGCCCGACCTTCATGGAAAGATTTCCCGATGCATGGTCCTACACTTTTGTAAAGGTCCATGTTATGCAATCACACCGAGAGTCTCAACCCATCGAGCTAAAGACATTCGAAGTGCTATGATTACACATCAAGAGATACCATTTGATCTATCTAATGTACCTAGTATATTCATGAGGATGATGAAAATAGTACTCCGAATATATAATGGTAAGTTTGTTGTCTATTTTGATGATATTTTGATATTTAGTAAGAAAGTTGAGGAATACTTGTTACGTATGAAATTATTGTTAGACTTATTACTTAAAGAGACTATATATGAAAACTTAAAGAAGTGTAGATTTCTTGAGGAAGATTGTTTTTTTTCGGGGTTTTTCATATCGAGGATGGATTGATTTTGGAATGGCCTATTCCAAGGAATGTGATAGATTTTATAGTTTTCATGGCTTGGAAAAATTTAATAGGAATTTTATCGGGAATTTCTGTAGCATTATTGCACCCATAATAGAGCGTACAAAGGGGAGGAAGTTTGCATAAACCAAGGCAGCAATAGATAATTTTGAATTGTTGAAGAAAAGGTTCAAAAGCACCTATTTTGGTATTGCGATTTTAGCAAGGTCTTTGAGGTTTCTTGTGATACCTCACATGTTGGGATTGGATTTATATTGAATCAAGAAGGACGACTTGTGGCATTATTAAGTGAAAAACAAAATAAAGTTAGGAGTAAATATTCTACTTATGATGTGGAATTTTATGCTATTTTTCGGTGTTAAGGAACTAGAGACATTACTTGGTAGCTAAGCAACTTTTATTCTTCACCAATCATGAAGCTTTGAGGTATGTAAACACATAGAAGAAATTAAATATTAGGAATGAAAAATGGGTTTTAGTTTTTAAGAATATACTTTTGTTTTTAAGCATAAGTGGCTAAGCGGAGACTCAAATTGTTGATGCATTGAGTAGGTGTGTAACACTTTTGGCATCAATGGAAAATGAAGTAGTAGGGTTTGAGGAAGTTAAGGAATTCTATGAAGGCGATCTAGATTTTGGTGATTTTGTGAGATAACTTAAGTATCCTACACTAGTTAGTGGATCTTCTAATTATCTGATATAGGATGGTTATTTATTCAAGGGGAAATAATCGGGCATCCCTGTTGGTTCAATGAGAGAAAATATTATAAGAGAAGTGAATAGTGGGGGTTTGGCTAGAAATTTGGTATAAGTAAAATAATTTCTCTTGTTATAGAAAAGTATTGTTGGCCAAAGGTAAAGAGGGACTTAAGTAGGATTGTTGCTACATGTAGAGTGTGCCCGAATGGCTTAGGGTCATGCACATAATATAGGGTTGTATATGCCATTACTTGTCCCTACATGGCCATGGGTTGATTTGAGTATGGATTTAATGATAGGACTTCCTAACACATAGTGAGGGAATGATTTTATATTTGCTTGGTTGATATATTCCCTAAGATGGAACATTTCATTTATTTTAAAACAACTAATGATGCTTCTAGAGTTCTGATTTGTTATTTCAACTAGTAAAATTGCATGGAGTTCCAGAATGAACACTTCGGATTGGGACACAAAGTTTTAGTCACTTTTGGAAGATCATGTTGACGAAAATGGGTACACAACTATAGTTTAGTAGTTCATATAACTTTTGTAGAATGATGGACATAATGAATTAGTGAACAAAATCTTAGGAAATATCCTACCATTTGCATTGTTAGAAAAAAATATAAAACAATGGGACTTAGCTTTACAACAGCCCGAGCTTTCCTATAATAGCTTTGTAAACAAGTCAACGAGGAGGTATCCTTTGTTGATTTTATATGGAAGAAATACCAAGTGGATCATAGATCCTATTTTGTTACCATTGAAGATAAAACTAGTGATGATTGAGAAGAATTTCCAAAACACATTCTACGGATTGTAGGATGAAGTGAGGGAGAAGGTGAAAGTGAGTAATGCACATTATAAATAAGTTACAGATGTTAGTAGGAGAGTAAGTGTATTCAAATAAGGATAAATGGTTACGGTTCATCTTATAAAGGAGAGGTATCCAAAAGGGACATATAATAAACTAAAGTATAAGAAGATTGGCCCATGTAGGATTCTCAAGAAAATGAGTGATAATGCCTATAAGGTAGAGCTACACCGAGAACTTTCCTATCCCACCAATTTTAATGTTTATAACTCATATAATTTTCCCATTCATGATGAAATTTATTTAGATGAGGAAGAAATAAATTGGGAGCAACAGATCTTAGAAGAAGAAAAAGGAAAGTTTAATGTGTGTCTTAGATCGAAAGACAATCACTACTGGACATGGGAGATACAACAGATTTTTGTACAATGGGAAGTTTAATAGCAAGAAGAAAATCTTTGGGATTACTTGGTGAGATTCGAAGAAGATTGACAGGTGAAAATTTAGTTGAATTATGCCAATTGAATTTGCGGGAGCTGAATTCTTTTCAACCACGGGGGAATGATGTGGGGACATAACTTATGGAGATGACAACTTTTGATTTGACCGTTGGATCATCTTCAAATTTTATAGGGTGGTAGATAGTTATTATTATTATGTTGGGGTGAACCTTTCATGAAAATATGTGTCCATTTTGGCATGTTTTGTGTCCGTATTCCTTCATCTAGTGGCCTACTGATTGGATCCGAACGTTTTTTAGCTTTTGAGTAGGTCTTAGAAGTTTAATAAAAAAAAATTCTTGTTAGAATAAGTAAATTTTTTGCAATATCCTTAATTTATTAAGGCATATTTGGCAAAAAAATCAGGCCCCATCCGAGTTGTTTTACTAGAAGATAATTTTTAGTATTTTAGGGTTTTTAGAGTAGACATGAAATAAAAGGAGGATTGTATTGATGTAAAATATCGGTGTGGATTCTAGAATGAGAAGAAATATATTTTGAAACTTCTAGTTTTTATTTTCAAAACTCTTTGAGTGTTGTGCAGAATTTTCACCTCTTGCGATCGGTTTCACATCACTATCCAATAATAAGATAACCCATAAGAAACACATCGATTTCCCTTCGATATAAGGAAAGAATTAGGAAAATTATAGGTGTAAAGAGAGGGAAATAAAACGTGAGAAAAAGGATATTATTTCTATTTTCTCGATTGAACCTTATTTGACCTCTTCCTCAAGTTCTTGTTTGATAAGATGTGGTTCCCACATCTTTCTTGCTTCATCCCAGTGGATTAATCTTAACCTCGAGTAGCTTTTGCACATGGTTTATATCTATATCTGGATATTATAAGATTTCATTATATATTTTGATGGCTCGTGTGATGGTTATGGCATGAAGCCCCAATCTAGTAGTGAGTATTATCATAGTTTCAATTCAGCACATTATATTGGTTTCAATAAGTACATGATAGAGTTGATCCTATTTGACCGATGATGGATTTATGTTATCATTTCATACATGCAACGACAAAATTGGTGTATTTTGGGTATAGTATATTATCATGATTATTGTAGTTAGAGCTCATATCTTGCTTAATTATGGATGCGCATTCATACTATATGACCATCATGAGTTGATATTTATTATTTCATTATTATCATTCTAACCATGAATATTTATTTTCATTATTTATCATATATATATATATATATATATATATATATATATATATATATATATATATATATATATATATATATATATATATATATATATATATATATACATTTTTGCAGTATGTTTAATGTTTGTAATGAGTGTGTAGATTACGGGCATAAGAGAACGTGGGTTTCACGAAGGTAACTCGAGAAGCACAAGTAGTTGATTAAGCGAATCCTTGAGCTTTTCATGATTGATTATATCTTTATGTGCATGTTTTATGACATAAATTTGAATGGGCACCATAGGTTACTACAAAATTGGTAGTTAATGTAATTGTGTTTTACTAGTCTTTTTTGAACTAGTTTAGGGGACCTAATCATCCGCACTTGTATTAGATTAATTAATTTTATTTTTAGGAGGTTGAGGTAACATAAAAAACCATTGGGTTGGCCCCACAACCTCGACTTATTATGCCATTTAGCCAAATCCTAAATTGGGCTAAAAATCACAAATTTTAGGACCTCTTTTATCTTTGGGGTTATCTTTTAATGGAAAATAATCCTTGGACCCTACTTATGTGTAGGGGATATATTTATTTTTCAAATGAGATTTTTCCCTCCCATTTGACCTCTCAAAAGTCACCATTATTGTAATAATGGTTGGGATATGTGTTTCTAAAAAGTTGGATGATGTTTGACTTATTAACATTTAAGGGATTTTGGGGATTAGTTCTTGAAATTATTTTGTTTTACTCTATTTTTATTTTGAGAATATTGGGTTTGGGAAAAGAGAGGGGTCACACATCTCACCCTTTCATTTGGAAGGATATTTTCCCTTTCTTCTCTACATATACCTCCTCACGGAGGAGGAAAATAACTCTTGCTTGTCATTTTTGCATTTTAGATTTAGGAGTTGAGCTTGGAACTTTTTCTTTGGGGTAGATTGGATAGCTTACACACTTGGAGAGATATTTGAGGTGGGATTATTGTGCCTAATTTTTATATATTGTATGAATTTGAATAATAAATTGGATGTTTTGTTTGTTGCTATGTGTGTTGAAAGTTGTTGTATTGTTATGATTTTATTTTTTTAATTTATTTTATCCATCCATAATTTATAATGATGGATTTTGGAGTAGTATGGGGAAGAGGGAGGGAACTTCCCTCTTTACTATATGGATTGATCAACAAGCCATGTTTGTATTCTTCATTTTATCCCCACATATGGTTTGAACCTCCATCCCCATCATAGGAAAGGAAACAAAATGAGGTTAAAAATTCTCCCAAGGAGGAATTTTGGTGCTTAGGAGGAGAAATAAGGAGGGTGTGTTTGCATGGAGGTATAAAGAGGGATTATAGAGTTACTTTTTTTACTATTTCCTATGGTTCCATCAACCTTTTTCCATACTTGGATTTCTCATCCACTATTCCCCATTGGAGGGAAAACATGGAGATTTCTCCCCTTGTGTTTGGTGGTCCTTTTTGGTGTTTTGTGTGTTAAAGTTACAACTTTGTGTTGTTCTCTATTGTTCATTCCCCTATGAACTTTTGCATACTTGAGGATTTATTTCTCTCTCTCCCACGTGATTGGAGGGATGCTAGCATGTCCTCAACTCTTTGGAGATAACATGTAATGATGCAAATAGATTGGGAGTTTAACGGGCCATATCTCCTTGTTTTTGAAGACCTTATGGAATGGAAAGCATGCTGATTTTAGCTTGAATACTATTGGAGATGATTGAAGGATTTGTTATGTTATTCCCAAATTTTGGGAGGTTTCTTCACTTGGAATTTATTTGGCTTTGTAAATGATGTAATGTCCATTGTAAAGAGTTCCTATTCTTGGGATAAAAACGACATATATATTGTACTTGTAGGGATTGTGTTGAGCCATCCTCTTGTGAAGGAATGAGGGTATTTTTTAGCTTGTTGTCTTTTGTTGTAATGTTCTTATTCTTGCTATAAAGTATGTTGGAATCCTACTCCAATGTGATGTAAAAAATTTCTTATTTGTACTTTTGATAACATGGTATAAAATTTGCAAAATGGATGAGTAAAGTATGTTTTGAACACTCCTTTTGAAAAATTAGTCTTGATGCATAGTAATCTTGATCATTCATGATTGAAGAACATTATGAATTGAAAGGTAGAGGGTAGGCTTTTATTCATGTAGGATTCATATTTAAGGAATTTTACATTTGTTTCATAGTAATTATTTTTTCGTGAATCTAAGTTAGAATCACTCTGTTATAAGATTATGGTTGGAGTCTATATATTGGGAAAAGATATTTTTTTGTATTTTGAGCTTCATGTCTTCATATTGGAAATGACTCTTAATCCTTTATATTAAACACTTTTAAAAATTTTACTCTTTTAAGTTGTAAAAATATTTTAATCTTGCTTTTGTTTAAGGTTATGTAAACTTGGTGAAGGAAAGAATTAGATTGCTTTAGCATCTTTTAGGGAAGGAATGCAATTATATTGTAAATTTTGAATCCTTCTTGATATGTGATTATTTACTTTTGTTATGAAAGTTAAATGTGAATCTTTATTAATGGAAATTTCGGGAGTATGCCTTAATCCAGTTAAAGGAAAATGTTCATATGTTGATTGGGTATAAGAATGAGGATTTGAAATTAATATAAATTATTAGTGAGTGTTCCTTTATTACTGCTGTTAAAAGTTAAACATCGGGTTTACCGAAATGTTCTTCTATATGTTTATGTATAGAGGACCATTTATATATATATAGGTATGTATCTTTGGTAAAATTCATATATATCCTTATATATTTTAGCTGAGGAGGATATTTGTAAATACAAATATTATGATCATCTGTATCATTAAACCTTTATTTTTATATATCTATATCTCTCTCTCTCTCTCTATATATATATATATATATATATATATATATATATAAAACTAGGTTTCTTTTTTTGAATTATATATATATATATATAATTCAAAAAAACCTAGTTTGAGAACATTTTATAAAATCCTATAACTTTAACTACATATATACAAAGAAAATACCTTTTATTTCAACAAAAATATAATGAATTTGAGCCAAATCGGAAGGGGGTGTTATTAAACAAATAAAATAAATACAAAAGGCGAGGAGGGGCAGGTGCGGCAACCTGACCACAACTCATGTCCCCTCTAAACCCCCATTTTAATGTATTTTCATCTCTCCTCTCTACACATCTGTGCAAAGTACGTAGTTAAAACCATGTATTTTGACTTTTAGGTTTATAACAACAATATATATATATATATATATATATATATATATATATATATATATAAAGAGAGATTGAAAACCCTAGATGCTTGAAGAAAACAAAATAAAGATAAATATATTGTGGGAAGAAGTTTCCACCATTAGAACCCTGCACAAAAAATGAAGAAGAAAATCAAACAAATGAGAAAGAAAGAGAAAAGGAAACATAAGAGTAAGAAGGATAGGTTTTTTTTTTATAAATCCATAGAATCTAGGTCTAGGAATTGATTTATCCAATGGCTCATATTGAATCCTACACTATTTTTTGAATTCAAGGTATTTCTATGGGATGGGGAGAAAATTATTTAAAGGGGATGCGGGTAAATTTATTTAAATGGGGTAAATAAATGGGTGCCTAGGGGAGTTTTAAAATAAAGGGTCTTGTCCAAGTTATGTGGGGAGTAAATTAATGTTATTATAGTAGGGAAATATTTAAATAAAGTAACCATTTAATATCATGGGAATAAATAGAAAATTTAAAATTAGGTGATTTGATTTAAAGTGTAAGAGAGGAAATAGATTTTAATTTGCAAATTCAATAGATTAATTAAATAGAATTTATCTTGACTAAGGATGAAACCTAACTCGGCAACATTAGGATGAGTATATTAGAGAAATATTAAAAAATCTTACGAAAAAAATAGACCAAACTTTAGTAGTTTTAAGATGTATTTTGGTGTATCAAAAATTAGGGCATTATATTTGGTATCGAGCTCGGGTTGAAACACCGGTGCATTGGTATTAACACATAATAGATCAATAAGTCTGGTTCGGTTTGTTTACCCATTTAATTAAAACATTTCCGATAAACTTATTCACTTTCCCCATATGTTTTCTGAATGCTTTATGATAAGGTGATGGGTGTCGCACATCTAAAATGATCACTTGAGAGCATTGTTTCTACACATAAGATATGATTTGAATAGATTACCCACTAAGATGGGAAATGTTTAGAAATGGAGATCTCTAGGGTGATGTAAATGAAATTTGTGTTCAAATTCTCTATATTAAAACACTTTGTAAATTTTAGAAAAATTCATTGAAATTTAGCATGCAAAATGGCTTCATCGCTCTCATAGTGGAGATCATTTCTATTAATCATGTTCTTTGGTGACATGAGAAGTCACAAAATCATTTAAAACTGATTTATTAGAGAATTTTATCATTTAGTTGAATTTATTTGAGCCCATTTTATTGGGTACTTGCATGGGACAATGAGTAGCTGAAATCTAAGAAAATTCGTTTCGATTTGGGCCCATGGTTTAGGGAACTTTAGTAGAAAATAAAAATCCACAACTTATAACCTTTAGTATTTATACATTTCAATTGGTTGTAATAATTTTTTTGTGAAAATGGAATTGGAAGCTATTTTTCCAAGCATGTTTAGGAGGCCTCTAGTCGTTCGGAACAATAAAAAACTATTCAATAACTTAGATAAGATCTAGAAACGAGGTTATAACTTGAGTTATAGTAATTTGAATTATATTGTATACATTTAATTTGATTGACTATATATAGGAGACTATATGGGAGTTTATTGATTGAGTTTTGGAGTTGTGGATGCTAGTTTTCAAAACCCATTTTGTAGCCAATTTTACTAAAAAAATATGAAATGCAATAACAAAATTTAATAGTTGGCCCGAGAAGGTGCCTCTAGTTTGAAATTAAGTTACCAATTTTGAGATCTTTACATCTTAGATGACTCTCTATATTATAGAGAATTGGATGGAAGTATTTGTTTAACTATTTGGGTATTCGGTACTTGTTTGGTAGGCTCCTTTTTATATTCATTTTCACTAGATTGTCGTAAAATAGAATTGGGTCTTAATAAACCATTGGAATTCTTAGAAACCCTTGAAGGGTGCAATATTTTATAATGTGATTATCATGATTTTTTACTTGGTTAAATTTTATAACCCAGGATAACTTAGATCTTATGAGGCATTTTGAATCTTAACCGTTTTGGTATAGTTTTGTCGATTTGGTCACCGTAAGAAGTATAGTTGTTGATGTTGGATATAATTTGTGTTTAGATATATGAGTGTAGAATTTTCCCTTGGTCTAAGGAATATTTATAAGGTGTTTGGTTTTTTTCCTCTTTTAGTGATCCATTTTTTCTTGGAAAATTCAACCACAATATTCTGACGAACCACATTTAAACTAACAAAACCATTTTGGTATCGGCATAAAATAAATAATTTTATTCTATATTGAACTGCCCAATATGAGAAAATGCTACTCCATGCCTTAAATTTAGTTATTGTGAGTTTGAATTATTTATAACCCTCGTGTTTATGCTACTTAATCTAAATTTTACAATTTTTTCAACCTTGTTTTTATTTTCTTAAGTATATTAAAAATAAGCATACTTGGATGAATTTTTATTAATGTAAACTCCTCTAACTTATCTCTAAGAATATATGATGAGGGGAAATGATTATTATTGCTTCCTTTTACATGATGTGATATTTCATAATTATTTTATCTATTTGAGTAGGTATTTACCTTAGCTCATGTTCACCTAGGTACATTCTTTCCCTTTATTGTATTTATCCTCACCCACTTATGTTTGTGGATATTTATTTTTATTTATTGAGATATTAGGGGATAATATCTAGTTGTTAGGTATAGTTATTTCCTTGATCTATGGTATTGACTAGATCCTTTATGTCTAGTTCTCTCCTAAATCTATGGTCTTGACTAGTTCTTTGATGACTAGTTATTTCCTTGATTTATGGACTAATCTATGACCTTGATTGATTATTAGATTGGTAATCCTCTCCTATAGAAGAAAGGTCCATCATCATTGTATTTCATTGAGTTCTATAATAATATATGATATTTCTGCTCATTTGTTTGCAAATGTTTTGGTAAAGGTATTTTGGTAAAGATATTTCATCTCATTTATCATGGTGTTTGATTATCATATGAGTTCCTTTATTGGTATGATATTGTTATCATTTCATTTATAGTATCGAGTAGGAGATTGCTATTGATATACATATGTAAATTTTATTTTGCAAAAGTTTTGTTTAATGTTATTCCCGGTGAATTACTTTCATCTTATTGATCATGGTGTTTGATTAGCATCTATGTTATTAGCTTGGAATGATATGGTTATCATTTTTTTATGGTATTAGAGAAAAGTAAATACAATATGCACACGAGATAAGTGGGTGAGGATAAATACAATAAAGGTAAATAAAGTGCCTTCGTGAACATGAGCTAAGGTAAATACCTACTCTAACACCCCCAAAGGTGAAGCTAGGGGTAAAAATAGAAGTAGCATGTGCACGTATGATTCACGACAACTAGGCACTGATGAGGTACTATACGAAAGAAAATAAACACGTGACCTTCTTTTGCACCCAACTTCCGAGGTCATGCACATACAACCGGTGTAGAATAGAATTAGATGTGTATGCGTGATCGTGATGGATAAGCTTATGGGGTAACCTTATATATTAGACACACAAATAACGGGATTTGTGAGTCTAAGGAAAATAATGCTCTCCTATCTTGAGTTGGTGTGATGGATTGATCGATGATATAGCTTCTCGAAAGACTGATGAAATATCAATCTCTTTTGAGATTACATTCACTTTGGTTATTGAGCATGTAGAATGTGACTTACAGGCGCCTCATACAGATCTCTAGAAAGGTCATGGAAGTAAGGATGAAAGGCATAATGGAACCATAGGGACTATGGATGATTTTCTAATCTAGTCTAGAAATTTTTAGCTTGATCGGTTGTTATGTTCAATAATGAAAGTTGTGCAATAATATCGGGTGGAAGTGGTGATGATCTAAATAATGATGCACACAAACCAGTGTCAATATCTAATTTTTTAACGAGCCCGTTGGGTTGGGGGCGCAAGGATCACAACTGAAAACTCATGGAGGCTATGGTGCTATTATGGTCATGTGTGTAATCAAACCTGGTTTCTAGGAGCAGCCCAATAATCATAAGCTTGATTAGTTGCGATGTTTGACATGTTTAGTTGTTCTATTTTCTTAGAGAATGTAGTAGGTGTGCAATGTCGTCCAACGTAAACTTGAATCAATGTCTATTATCAACTCAGGGTTTGTTGGGTTATGGGATAAAAGGATCAAAACCATACATCTTTTCTTGTTATGGGCCATTGATGGTCTTGAGAATCAATTGAAATGATCTTTGTAAAACAAACTAACTATCAAAATAAATATAATCTATGTTTTTGGTGTTTTTACAATATACCAAAGAAAATTAATGAAATCAAACTATTCTAATGAAAGTAAATGTTTTTTTATCTTTTCTAGTTTCTAAGCCATGCATTCTAATCTAATAAAAAAAAAAATACAAGTAATCAGTCCGATGTAGCTAGTTAATCATGTGAATATGTGAATATAAATCTAAAACAAATAACCTAAGTTAATTGAAACCCTTCAAACCATACCTAAAAGCTGAAGAACAAATCATACCCATAAAAGAGCTATTGTTCCCCATGACTTCCTGGTAATGTTGAAGAACAAGCTTTCTAACAATTTGATCTACATATAATTTCCTATGGAATTGAAATGAAAATTTTACTACTCTATTTGATATGTAATTGAAACTAATGATTCAAAATTGAAAATTTGGAAAATGAAGCAAACAAACAAGTAATTCCAACTTGGATAAGCAAGAGACAACTTGGAAAAACCGGATGTATCTATGTTCTGTCCTATGTTTGCTCCTTTATTTCTTTGTGTGTTCATATGATTCCAAGGAATTGGGAATGCAAGAACAACAATAGAATAATAGGATTGAGAAATGGTATCTTGAAGGTAATCTTGTTGTAATGCCGGTAGAAGAGAGATAAAAGAAGGGATCAGGCTTAACTATGAAATTCTATTAGGATTGTAGAAACAATACTATGCAAGATACAAAAATTGTCAAGACTTGTTCTTGAACAAAAACATGGAATATATAAGAATTGGGATTGGGATGTGCCTTCATGCACAAAGAAAGAAGTGGTAGTTGCAACTAACTTAAACACATGCAGATTATAGAAGAGGAAGGAGAACCAAGAAATCAAAACTATTTTTAGACCAATTGGTTCACAAATGCATCCTAAAAGTGAAGTTAAGTGAATCATCGCATGTTAAAAACACAGCATGACGGAATCTGGAAAAATCACTCAGGACCACCGTCTTGACTAGGCTATGGTTTTGGAACCCCCTCACAAACAAGGTCTTGGTTTTATCGGTAAAGGCCAAAACATGTACAAAATGAAGAGGAAGCTAAAAAAGTGTGGAAAAGCTAATTAAGGATGTGTAGGCTACAAATATACATCAGTATATGGGTTTAGGAGATAAAACATCTTCTGAAAGGATGTGAATCATCATTTCAGAATTTTACTACCATTTTCGACAATGTAGCACATGTAGTTTTGGGTGCATATAGGTACTTATGTACAATAAGCTGGGAGAAAGGACAAGTCAATGTACCCAAAAGAGTAACAACAAAGTAAAGAAAGTAAGAAACCCAATGAGGCATCTTAAAAGTTCGGTTTAAAAAACTCATACAATATTAAATAATTTTTGTGTGCACCTGTGGTTTAAATCCACTTCTTGATTATAGAACTCAAGAAAAACTTACACTGAAGCTTCACCGAATAGCTCTATATAAGAATACTTTCAACAGTGATGTCGAAACTACATAAAAACACCAAACATAATCAATCAAGTACTACAGAATAGGTGTGCCATGATCCAAGAACAAGCTCGAGAAAATAGGCATGGACACAAGATCAAAATAAATTAGAGTGCATGATTAAATAAAATCGAAGGCAAAAAGGTAAGGACACAAGATCCAAAGAACCAGCATCAACACACACCTCCCCATTGTTGAATGGGTAGAGTGACACCACGATCTGTATGAGTTGTCCAAAATCAACTATTTGAACACGGAAAAATAACACTAGGATTCACTGAACGGCTCCCCATAATAAATACTTCCAAGATGCAAAGATGTCCAAAATATAGATATAAAATCTCTCGACCAACAAGAAATATAAACTACACCTGCTAAATAAAAATGCTCAAAACAAAGAGCATTACAATGTAGAAGGTATGGAAAGTGGAGCAAGAGGAGGCCGAATGGTTGAGTAAACACACTTGTAGGGTCCTCTCAACGAATATCTATATCGCCGTCATGAGTGATCATGTATCCACCCAACATTTATGAATGAAGAAGATGAATGCATGTGAGTTGGTGTAAAATTCACAATGGGTTCATGCGAGCATCTAACTTCATCTATATACATGTTTATTTGGGGTGGATATATTATCACTCATAAGCGATGACATACGCATTCCTTGAGATGATCCTACAAATGTGGTTCCTCAACCATTTGCCCTTTTGTTCAAATTTTTATACCTTTTTGCATTGTAATGCTCTTTTATTAGCATTTTTATTTAATACGTATAGTGTATCTCTCTTGTTGGTTGAGATATTTGATATTTGTATTATTGAAATTTTTGGCATGTTGAGTCTCTCTTGTGGTGGATGTATTTTGGTGAATTCCACTGTTATTTTTTCAGTGTTTGAGTAGTTGATTTTGAGAAAATCATATAGATTTGTGGAGTCACTCTACACATTAAGTGTATGGGAGGGTGTGGTGTGTATATTTCTTCTATGGGTTTATGGACATTCCTTGTTACCTTTTCTTTTCTTAGATCATGGCATTCCAATTTATTTGGATCTTGTGTCCTTGCGTAGTTGTTTTATTTTTTCTTGGATTGTGGCACACCTATTTATAGTAGTTAATCAATTATGTTTTGTGTTTTTTTGTACTTTCAACATCACTCCATTAACGATCTCCCTATATGAAGCTATTACGTGAATCATAGTGTCATTGTTTTGTTTTTATGATCAAATAGAGGATTTGGACCACAGTGCACACCAAATGTCTTCAACATTGTATAAGGTTTTGAGCTGAGATTCTTGGGATGCCTTACAATGGTTTCTTACTCTCTTTACTTTGTTGTTACTTATTTTGGGTACCTTGAGTTGTCCTTTTTCCTAGTTATTGTACACGAGAACCTCATAAGGCATAGTTGTTGAGACTCATATTGTGGACATGTTACTTCTATTTTGGCCCCTAGCTTCACTTGAGGGGGATGTTAGAGTAGGTATTTACCTTAACTCCTGTTCACCTAGGTACTTTATTTACCTTTATTTTATTTATCCTCACACACTTATGTGTTTGGATATTTATTTTTATTTATTTAGATATTGGGGAGATATTATCTAGTTGTTAGGTATAGTTTTTTTCCTTTATCTATGGTATTGGCTAATTCTTTCCTTGATCTATGGTTTTGTTTAGATATTCGATGTCTACTTATCTCCTAAATCCATGGACTTCACTAGTTCTTTGATGACCGAGTTCTTTCCTTGATTTATGACTTGATCTACGAGTTTGATTGGTTCTTAGATTATTATTCCTTGCCCATATAAGAAAGGACCATTCTCATTTATTTCATTGAGTTCCATTATAATATATGATATTGTTGTGCATTTATTTGCATAGGTTTTGTGTAAAGTTATTCTGGTGAATTCCTTTCATCTTATTGATCATGGTGTTGGATTAGTTGTAGACACCAAATTTGTGTCTTACGACCTCTCGTACCATGCATCTCATTTCGCAACCTAACCTCATCACCTAAACCGTACACAATTATTTATTAATTACCTTACAATTAATAAATCCACATCTCCAAACCTGCCACCTCATTTGCCACCTCATCATGACCTAGTCCTAACCCTAAACTAACCTAATTAAGACCTATAACTTGGTCTACATCCACACCCATGACTAATGACTCCTCACTCACACCCAAACCGACCTCATAATGACTTGACCAAGCCCACAACTAATCCCTCGGGAGAAAAGGAGGGAAATTTGGCTATTTCACTAAAAATATCCCACTTTGACTAAACCGATACCGGTTTCTACTCGACCGCCATTGGTTACGTAACCGCCATCGGTTCCCTATAAATGACCCCACCCAACCAAAAACAAAAGGAGGATTTTTGATTAATCGGAATATCAGAAGTCATTGGAAGAATCCGAGAATTTACTTGGCCGAGCAGAGACAAGTGAAGAAAAGAGAGGAGTTTGTAGAGAAGGACATCAAGCCCAAGGCTGCGCAAGTAACCGATTCCGGTGACACTCATCCAAGCCTTGGGAGAAAGGATATCTCATCTTGGATTATCAGATCATCCTACCTGAACCCTGCCTTCGTCATAACAGTCCTTGGACCTGTATCTTCATCAGGAACTAGTAAGTAGTATTTTGTATGTTCTTTTAATAATATTTCTTGGACTTCTGAATCACAGTAATTACAAGTCTATTCCTGGATCTACTACCCGGTAACACTCTCCATCTAACTTACATTCCTCTACCCCTACATTGCCCCAAGAACAGCCCCCATGCTCTCTGAGTCTTCTCCATCACCTCATTACCTATCCCTAATCATTTTACCAGCCTTATAAACACCATAGCTATCATATAGCCATCTTATAGCCAACCTTCACAAAACCCCTTAAATCACTACCCCTACCGATATCGGTTATCACCAACCGGTACCGGTGACACTGACCGACATCGGTCACTGTGATTCAAAAACCAAGACCAGCCCTTTCTCTATTGTTCTAACAAGGTAAACAAATTATAATTGGACAATAGATTATTTGTTAGAATTTGTGTTAATTCATATTAGCAGGGGAACTGACCACCTTCGAAAGGAAGTCTCATATTTCCTGGGCCCAAGGTAGTTCCCTCACTTATTATCTAATTAGAATCTAGTGGTCTTGTATTCTTACTTGCAGGTAGTCCTTCCTAGACAAAAAGGAGTTCTTTGCAATTGATCGATCTCTCTCTACGATGCGCGCACACCCTCTCGAAATTCAACGGTATTCCTCCTAGCCCTAACCCTTATCTGTTTCTCAAAGGAATGAAAGGATAGAAGCAACCCTATTCCGAGAGCGAAACATTACAGTCGAAACATTTTGGCATGCCCGGTGGGACCCATTTCGGGTTTCTTTGATTCTTGCTTGCTTTCATATAGGGAGCATACTTGCTATTTTCTTCTTCTAGATATTCACAATGTATTTTTTATTTTGGTTTAAAAGAATTTTCTTTGCTTTCACATCTTTGCATTAGTGAAAGTCATCTCTTTTGCTTCATCGAATATCATTTTCGATTTGGGTTTAAAACATGTGCATCACATTCTTGCTTGCTATTTTCAATTCTAGTGAACATAGATTAAGTAACAGGTCATACATGTGGGGGTGATATCCATGGTATTGACAAGAAATTAATCTTACTTTCACTGCACAACACATATCAAATCACGACATAATCAACACAACATACTCAAACATCCCCCCTTTTCTATGGTATTCCTCCGCCCGATTGAGGTAACCTTATAAGCCAAAACAAACTTGACATTTCCCCTAAGTCTTTTGTCTAGGATTGACATCACCTTGCGTCTAAGGCATAAGCCCACAATAATTAAAACTAATCCTAGGGTTAGTCTCTGGATTTGCGTGTGCATCTTGCTTGTTTTTAGCTTTGTTTCTCTGTCCTATACTGTCAGTGATCACTTCAGAACAGTTTGATAGATGTACTAAGCATTGTTAAAAACTCAAATCAGCAGCTTCTTACAGTTTCTTATACCAGTCCTATTATACCGACATCGGTTAATTGACCGACGCGGCTACAGTATAACCGACATCGGTTAGCAGACCGATATCGGTTACAGTCTTTTACAGTCCCTGACAAACCAACAACCTACCAATTTCAACATTCTGGGGTTGTTTCATTCTGATAGATTGAAACCCTACTGTGTACTCTTGTCCATGGTTGTTATCACTCAAGCAAGCCACCGCCATGGTTTCACATGCCTGCTCTGTGCCTTTGCCTGAATCGCCCCCTTCACATTCTATGGGGAACCCTACGGACACCAGTGAGGTTCCCAAAATCCCTGTAGGAGATAAGGAATTTGCCAAATTTTTGGATGCTAATCCTAGCGCTGTACAGTACTATTTGTCTCATACCCCTGACCGTACACCCGACGGTCAGCTTCTCGTAGGTATGCCTATCAGTATAGCTACTCATTTAGCTCCTTCTCCACCTAATAACTCCACCTTACCTTCTTCATCCTTGGCCCCGTCTCCCAACTCAGTGGCTTCAGAGGTTCATACGACACAGATTGGCTTTCCTTTGGTTAATCTGGGGCCCCACATATCATTACCGCCAACTGCTCCTACCTCGTCTCTCTGCCCAGACTGCCCCTTTCATAACTTGCTCTCTGCCACCTATCCACATGAGCTTTCCTTCTCAAGCTCCGCCCACCTTTTCATTTCCGCACACTTATCCGGTGGCTTCGACACCTTATATAGGACATCCCTATTCGGTCTCCTCAACATATTCATCCTCAATACCTTATCAACATTTAACCCACCATTTTCTAGTGGAGGCCCTTTTCCCAATCCTCCACCTTTTCAACAACCGCACTTTTGACATCTCATCCAACCACGGATTTCATCAAACAAATGATGGAAAAATGCAAAATTGGAGGCTTGTTTCATGAAGCCGTAGCACCTGACATATGAGCAAGTTTGTTGGGAGCCTATTCATCCATCTGTCCCCTTCATTCATATCCTCCTCGATAGGAATTACCAAAATTCACTCATTTTAATAGTAAAGAGGATCCTCAACAACACTTGAGATCATTTAGACATGCTTGCTATTTGATTGCTCATGACGATGCCTTGCTACTCCGCACCTTTCCCATGTCCTTATCAGGACCCACCTTGGAATGGTACAGTGCTTTAACCCAGCACTCGATCTTCTCTTTTAACCAACTAGCCCAATCTTTCTTGGATCATTTCTCCATTAATATTGCTAAGAAAGTATCTATCACCGACCTCTATGCCGTCTGACAATTTGAAGACGAATCTATCGCAGATTTTGTTGGATGATGGCGGGGCCTCATCAACCAACTTACTTATGCCTTGCCTCAGGCCGAACTTATCGAACTCTTTACGCAGGCCTGCGCTAAGCACATTTCTCCTACCCTCCAAATTCAAACTTTCTGCACATTTGATGAGGCCTTTACTATGGCTTGAAAACTAGAGATTCGAGCCTTAGAGGAAGAGAAATTATGGTTGCGCAACAAAAACCCTAATTTTCAGACCCAAGACTCCACCAACAAACCTAACACCACCAATCCTCACACATCGACTGCTTCGAAATCAAAAGGAGCTGTACACACGGTGATGGTCAAATCTCAAGCACCGTCTAATACCCCACCAAAAACCGCCTATAAGTATAAAGCGGAGCCCATCAATTACACTCCCTTGGGAGAAACTTATGGTGTCATCTTGGAAAAATTGCTCAAAGCTGGAGCTATCACCTTGCCTCCTGTTAAACCTCACTCCGGGTTTGACTCCACCCATGCGCTATACCTTCTTGGTACAAAGAAAATGACTTCTGTAACTTTCACCGCGTAAAGGGACACGATCCAAAACAGCTGCAAGATGTTGAAAAACATAGTGCAGGAAATGGTTGATGCAGGGGATATAACCCTTGATAATCCTAATGCCCCTGCTAACCGAAATTTGAAAATCTTCAACAAACCATTCCCGAACCACTCATCTAACAGTAATGTAAACCAAGATATCTTAGCCGAGGAGAGTGTTCATGAAATCCATGCAGTTTTCGACTCTCAACCAAAAGCCTCTATTGAGGAAATTCTAAATCAAGCCTCTTCACTAACGCAGGGACCTGAATCCCCTTCACCACCATCAAGACAAGACAATAGCCTTACCATTCCTTTACCCATAAAGGAATCAACCGCCCAGAGTTCTCTTCTCACAGATGAGCCTTCTTACACCACATCCTGCAAATACGTGAGCAGATGTTATCTAACTTATCTATTTCCCAAACATCTCCTTCCATCGCTCTTGCTATAAAAGAAGAAGACTCGCCCCTGTTTCTGTCATCCTTAGGAGAGAAACCTCTTGAATCAACATCACCACATTCTTTAATCATGATGGATCCCCTCAAACATGCCCTTCTACCTATTAGTTCTTCATCGCCTAAATCTTTTCAGCGACCGGTTGACCTCTTAACACCCATTGATGCAGTGCCTCATTTACCCCCTATATCACACCCACAGTGGACCGGGATCACAACACACCTCTCTTCCATATCAAAGTTCCAATTCACACCTGAAGATTGTCATTCCCCAGAAGATAGATGAGTCCTATGGGAACGTTTGAGTACACCATGCTCTACTCAAATGCGGATGACCGATCCGAGGACACCTCTACCATATACCGAAGTGTTTACAAAAACTCAAAATTCTATGACCTCATCTTCACCCCCTCATCTCTACCGAATACCTCATCCACCTCTATTAACCTAACCAAACCTTCCCCCTACGCTTGGGACTCCACCATACCCATTTAACACACCCACCTAAGCGGTTGGATTTATCTAAAAATAAATTCATCCATCCACCTGGAGACAAATCCAATCTCCTCCCGATCGATCTACTGCCTTTATCACCACTAAAACCCTCGCCATCACACCTACCTTCCATATTGGGACCTCACCCCTCCACCTTGCCTCAATACATCACACCTCCTATGTTTTCTCTAAAACGACCTGCACTTTCTACACCCATACGATATCTCACAGTCCACTGTATCGACCTAAACAAACTCCATCATCAAAGGATTTGTTTTGCAGTCGCCCAATTTCTCCATGGTTGTTCCCGCCACCATGTTATCACGGAGCCTCACCATCTAACCAGCTAAACTTGACTTCTCGCCGAAGAAGCCACGTTTAGTTAAAACCACTCATCAATACCCCTTGTCTCAACCACCACCCATACGAACCAACCATACCCAAACATTACCAAAACCCACCCAATCAATACCCTCATCTTCCTCTGACTTTGACCCACTCAAAGGATCTTACACCAAGATCCTTGATATGTTGGTGGAGAATGCGACCATTTCCCTACCCCCACTTAGACCTTATGATCCATCTAAACCTCGACCTATAGGTTATGATGAGTCTAAAATCTGTGCTTATCACCGCACTTACACTAGGGCATGATGTAGAGGGATCTGCAAAGCTTTGAGAGCCATCCTTCGTCGGTGACCTCTCTCGATAGAAAGGTTAAAAAGACAACTTACGAAGGGAGAAACCTTTAGCTTGATCTCCTCTCTATACCACCTGTCCCACCTCACCAAGATCTATCATTATTACAACCCCACCTCTCAAAGCCCATGATTTATCCCTACCGTCTTCCTCCTCTCATGTTCATGAGATCAACATGATCAGTGTTGCTACTCGAGGGCAGAAAAACAATGAGAAAGCTAAAGGAAGCACACTGCGGCCTCTCTTTCTCCGTCCGCCATCCCGATCACACCACCACCTAAAGTGGTTATTCGTGGACACTGCTTACCCCATCTCGATGGATTTGCCCACCGTACCATGATCAAGCAACTTCACGATCACTGTAAAAATGACACTATTGCGATCTCATTCAAACTTCTGAATCTCATCGACACGCTCTCATTGAGATCCTTGAGGATAAAGGTCCTACCCAATGAAACCTTTCTGTTGCCTCCATTTTAACACCAATCACATTGCTTCCCTCACCCAAACAACCTACCACCCCACCCATACGTCTCTGCACAACAACCTTCTTGTTGAGGTTTCTCCGAAGACGAAATTGTTGACTTTGGTGCGAAGATCGACCACTGCTCTTTTCATCTCAGCTTACGTGCGGGACATCCAGTGCGTCGTGTTATGATTGGCGGGGCGGTTCCAGCCTAAACATCATCTCTTGAAAGCCTTCCAACAAATGAATATCCCTTCTAGTTGCATGTGTGCCCGGACCCCACCATGTTGCGTTCATTCAACGATGCTATTACTTCTACCTTAGGCAATGTGATCCTTAACATTCGTGTAGGGCCACGTACTTTACCGAACTCTTCTATGTCCTTGAGGGAATTCGATAAAATATGTTGTTAGGCCGCCCTTGGATCCGGGCTATGGGATGTGTTCCTCCACCTTACATAGATGCATAAAATTTGAGTACGAGGGAAGTCATGCACCGTAAAAGCTGATCCTCCCCCTTGAAAACCTGCATATGTTATATCGCCTAATGATGTGCTTGTACCAGGTCAAGACACCCATTCATCCAACCCAACCATCTATTGACCACACACCTCAACCATCCACCTCAACCACACCTACACCTTGACCAATGAAACCGCCATGAAAATCCACTTCCTTTCCCGGACAACATCCCAACCTTAGATCCCTTAGTTGATGTTTTTCCAACACCTTACGTTGAGGGGAGTATCACCTATATAGCGTTAGCACTTTCCATACCCCACGAGGAGTGCAGGACGATTACATGTCGCATCCTACCTATGACCGTCGTGTGGGGGAAGTAATCCCTACTGAACCACCTAATTGCCGCACTAACTTAACGTATGGGGGTGTCGATACATCTTCTGTTACCCCTGAACCTCCTCTTGGCGTGGTTCCTTTCCAATCTGATTTTCAATATTTAACTAATCGTCGTTTCGCTCTCACCTTCTGACGCGTGTGTGCTTGGAAGGGCTTGATTCGGTCTTTATGAACAAGGCCGACATACGATCATTCCCATTACCACACGCAAACACAAGGATCGTTGTGGTCTTGGCTTCTCTGAACCACCTACACTGAAAACACCGCCTATCCATTGTATCCAGGAAGACAATGAAGTCACCCCTTCCGAACCATTATCACCCATTTTGCCATCGTCACCCACAGAGCCGATAGACCCTGAATCTATCCCTCCCAACTTTTTTTTTCATAAATGCTATCTTCATGGGTCCTCTCGCTTATCAATGCAATAATGAAGACCCATCTTCTCTTCCCCCTACGTATCTAGACATGATTGAAGAGGACTCAGCCTTGATTAATGTCGTTGAGTGCCAGATGACGATTCCATCCTCACTTACCTTGGTGTGGATGATTCTTATATTCACCCAGCACCGTCCATCGATAACTCAAACCATGTTGAATGAGTAGACCATAGAAATCAACATCCACCTGAGAGGATGATCCTCACATTGTGAAGATCGGACAATCTCTTAATGCATCAGAACAAGCCGCCTTTACTACCTTTCTCCATACCTTGACAGAATCTTTCGCTTGGTCTATCTTGACATGCCGGGAATTGATCTGACATTGCTGTCCATAACATTACCCTAAAACCTAATTCCAAACCCGTTAAAACGAAGCGAGAAAAATGCATCCACGCATTGCCCTCTTGGTCAAAGAATAACTTCAGCGAATCCTTTATTTCCTTCATTTTACCTATTGACTATCCTCAATGGATTTCTAACATCGTACTGTCACTTTAAAGCAGACGGGGAGACTTCGGATATGCAGATTTCCAGGACCTTAATCTCGCTTGCCCAAAGGATGACTTCCCCCTGCAAGTATTGATCAACTTGTTGATCTCACTTTGCCCGATCATGAGATGCTTTCTCTCATGGATGGCTTCTCGGGATCTGAATAAAATTTTGGTAGCCTCGGTCGATCAACATAAAACCACCTTCATAACTCCTTGGGAACCTTACATGTATAAATCGTGTAATGCCGTTTGGCCTTAAGAATCTTTGGTGTGACCTATCAGCGAGCTATGACTTACATTTTCATGACATTATGCACACTATCCTTGAAGATTATGTCGATGATCTTCTTGGCAAATCTAAACATCGCGATGAACATCTCGATGTTTTAGCCATTATTTTCGATCATTTATTACAATATTGTGTTCGTCTTGACCAAAGAAATGTGTCTTTGGTGTTCTTTTGGGAAAACTCCTTGGTTTTATTGTCTCTTTCGTGGCATCGGTCGATCCAGCTAAAGTCAAAGCTATCCTAGAAATTCCCCCACCCACTTGCTAACCTCAAACAATTGCGTAGTTTGTAGGGGAAAACTCGATCTATCGGGCCAATTTCATCTCACAACTCTCGGATCGATGTCAACCTTTCCATCATCTCCTTAAAAGGACATTGCCTTTCGATTGGAGTGAAGAATGCCACCAAGCCTTTGAGGCTCTCAAATCCTATCTCATGCAGCCACCTATGCTTATCCCACCCCGGGATGATCGCCCTTTCTACCTTTACCTTTCTGCACTTTGCGACCATCTTTGTAGGAGCCATGCTCACACATCGTGACTCCAGTATCGAGAACAAGCCGTTTATTATATAAGTCATACTACGGTGGATTATGAGACTAGGTATACACATGTAGAAAAGTTGTGCCTATCTCTATCATTAAGTGGCCACAAACTCCGACACTACCTCTGAATCAAAAACTTTTGTCATCCAACACAAACCCCATCCATTATATGTATGCCAAGCCTCATCTAAACCAATGCATCGCCATGGTGGATTATGCTCTCGTTGACCTCGACCTTGAGTTTGTACATCAGAAAATCAATCAAAGGACAAACTATCGCGGACCCGACTCGTGGAAGCCCCTTTACAGGGAACAATTTACCAATTTTACTTTCCCACAACGAACTCATCGCCACTATTTCACTCGGTGAGGAGTCATATCCAATGACCCTCTTCTTGATGGATCCAAATGCCGGCGTGGTGGAGGGGCCGCGTTTTCTCATTCCTCTTGGCCTTTGAGCCTATGCCTCTTTCATTCCACTCAATTTCCCACTGCACTAATAATATGGCAGAATATGAGGCCCTTGTTTTGGGTCTCAGGTCGCGTTACACTTAGGTGTTAAATCTATTAACATTTTTGGCGACTCTCAATTGTGTAGTCAATCAAGTTATGGGCATATACCAATGTAAAAATGAGTAACTTCAAAATGCAAACACTACGTGGATTCACTTTTGACCTTATTTACTCATTATTCTATCCAAACCATTCCCAGCTCCAGGTAAAAAATTTACGGATACTATGGCATTCTTAGCCTTGCAAATTCTCCGCCTCACCAAATGACTCACGACATTTTTGTCTTGGTCAACAACTCTTTTCCCCATCTTACTCCACCCCGGATGTTTGTATGATAAATCACGTGTCTACTAATTCGCGGGATATCTAGTATAACCAATTTCACGACTACCTCACAACCTCTTTCTCCACCTAACCCCTAACGAAAAGCGTGCTTTTCTTAAAAGTGTTTCTCGTTATGTCGTCATGGGGGACTTCTTTATAAATGTGGCTTTGATGGCATCCTCCTTCGATGTCAACAGGCCGGCGTGGAGGTCACCTATGCCATCCAACAAGTCCATGATGGTATTTGTGGTGGACATTTTAGTGGCCTTGCATGGCCAAGCGAATCCTTCGCCTAGGTTATTAGTGGCCTACTCTTAATAAACTGACTACTGAATATGTTAAACATTGTGTTATGTGTCAATAACAACATGCCAACCTTGAACATACTCCTAGCCATCGGCTACAGGTCATACGAGATCTTTGGCCTTTCTCACATGGGGTTTAGACCTTATTGGTGAGATTCATCCACCCTCTTCGCAACGTCACCGATGGATAATCAACGACAATAATAACCCGAATATTGCACAAAATGGGTGGAGGCCATTCCACTCATTTCAACCAAAAAAAAGAAAAATCATAGAGTTCATTAACCATCACATTATCATCGTTTTGGTGTTCTCATCGCTTTGATAACGAGATAATGGAAAATCTTTCAAAAATAAGTTGTTACAAGACCTTTGTAACAATTTCCGATTATCAAAATTAACTTCTCGTCACCATACTTATCCACAAGCAAATGGCCAAGCTGAATCTTCTAACAACAAAGCACGACCAAAATTCTCATGAAATTGTTGTGATTCTGGAAAAATTGGCACGATCACATCCCTTTTTCCCTTTAGGCTTATCGGACTAGCATTTGTACCTCCACTAATGCCACCCCATTTTCTTTGGTATATGGTACCGAGGTTGTCTTGCCTCTCGAAATACAAATACCCTCTCTAAGAATATCTCTTGAGGATATTCTCACCAATGATTTTTAATTTCACTTGAAACGGTTAGCCCAATTGATGAGCTTCTTGACGGCGTCGTCTTACGGCTCTTGACCACCTTCAAATCTATCAAAGCGCATCAAGCGTGCTTATGATAAGTGACTTCATGAGCGTACCTTTAAGGTTGGTGATCTTGTCTCAAAGAAAATCAACATGTAACCAAACTAGAAAAGAGAATACGTGGAAAATTTGCTCCAAATTGGATTGGGCCTTACATTATCACTCACACGTATGGATCAGGCACTTATCGTTTAGCTTCACTTAATGGTAGGCCCTGACACTGAACCCTTAATGCCCTTACATCTTCGACCATTCTCATCAGTTGAATTTAGTGTTGTATCACTTCTTATCTACTATTAACGCTCGTCCCTTGAGCTCATTTACCACCGCATACACTTTGTTTCCTACATCTCAAAATCAAATCAAGCTCACATGGTTTGATTATCACCTCCCCCCTTGAAGATGCCTTCCCCTTTTAGTCTAGTCCATGACTTCAAAGTATCAAAATGACACATTTTAATTAAACACTTATGGGATTTTCTTGAGTCAAACTTCCTACAAAACTAGATGCTTTATACGAACGGACATCT